>JAVKPL010001834.1:0-17548 GCA_032173675.1 Gastrolobium villosum | reverse complement strand
ACGAATTTATCACAATTTATGTACATTTGCTCACTTTACATTTCATTTCTTAAATTATAAAACTTAAACCATTTCAATGAGTTTGATCCATTTGCATGCATTATTTAAAGATCATATAAATCATCAACTAAATAGGCCTATGCCCTTTCATCATACATCATCCTTCAATATTACACAAGGTCTAATATTTACAAATTAAAACTCTCCAATATAAACATAATACAAATAAATCCTCCAAGGTACAACATAATAAATCCTCAAAATAAAGCATGGTAAATGTTACGGTTAGGCCCAAAAGAATAGTTGTAGAACCATTGTGGGCCAAAGATTACAATATGGATAGGTAGTTTGTATTTGTAAACATTATATTTTTGTATAGCATTGTTTAGTGATGTAAGTAAGTGGTGAGTTGGCCCATTTGTATAGACAGGTGTCACTTGATATTGAATAGATATAAGGTTGCTCCATTTACGAAGGAAGCATCCAGACAATTGTAGAATCATTCTTTTGTTCAGTAAATAAAATTCTCTCTGTTCTTCTTCTTAATTCTTGCACTTTTCTTGGTTGAAGAACTCATCATAGGAGTAACTTCCTATCATTGGTGCTTTCATCGAGTTCATTGTTCATCTTCGATCGGCAATAGCGATTCAAGATGCGTCTTCAAGAATTAGCCGAGGAATTTGGGGCTTTTCAATTGCGCATTGATCACAGCTTGGAAGAGATGCAATCGCGAGTTGATCTACGATTCAACGAGCATCAATCACAATTTTCCAACATCAATGTTCAGTTACAACAAATTCATGCAGCGGTCACAGGAGGACATCATCAGGGTGGTGAGAATGCACAATCGCGAGATCCTCAACCCCCTTTCATTCCTGATCCTTTAGGGCAACCTCGTTTGGACCCTAATGACGTTTCTTGCTTCAAAATGTCAGAATGGAGATTCCTATTTTTAATGGGACCGACCCTAATGGCTGGATTTTTAGGACCGAGAAGTATTTTGGGTTGCAGCAAATTCCAGAAAACCTAAAAGTTCGACTTGCAGGGATGAAGATGGAGGGTATGGCGGGGCCATGGTTTCAATGGCTGTTTAATGGAGGAAGTACACGTTCGTGGGAGGATCTCATGGTGGCAGTGAGGCAACAATTCGGAGGAATGGCTTACACTGATTTGAGAGGTGTGTTTTCCAAATTATCTCAAGATGGAGCCTTGAGTGATTACATCAAAAACTTCGAGGGCTTAATCAACCAGGTGACAGAATTTTCTGATGAAGTCTTAATGAGTTTTTTCGTTCGGGTTTGCAACCTGAGTTGAGAAGAGCAATTCAACTTCATGTTCCTACGAGCCTCCACCAAGCCATGCAATTGGCCATGACTTATGAAGCCCATCATGCCGAGCTTCGGTCCACTTTTACTTCAGGCACTAAGAAAACCTTTTCCAAGGGATCTTATTCCGTTGATCAACCAGCCCCTATAAACACTGTTCCACCGGTTCAGAAATCAGTGTTTCCTGCGTTGCCATCACCTTCTTCATTTAAAAAGTTGTCTCATGGGGACTTACAGAAGAAAAGGGAACTTGGTATTTGCTATTATTGTGATGAGAGGTGGAATTCTAAACACAGATGTAAGGCTAAGCTGTTGTTGATGGTTGGTGATTGGGAAGAATCGGGAGCTGATGGGGAGGAGCAAATAGTGTGGCAACCTGACATAGTGCAAGGAGATTCTCAGGAAGCTGCTTTGCATTCATTAGGGGGAGAGAAGAATCCTCGGGCCATACAGTTTCAGGTGAGCTTTCATGGTAGACCCACTGTTATTCTTGTTGATTCAGGCAGCTCACATAACTTCATTCAAAAGAAGTTAGTTGATGAAATAGGGTCGTCATATGTTAGAATCCCAAAAATGCGTGTATTCTTGGGGAATGGGGAGCTCCTTCTGTGTGAACAGAAATGTTTGGCAGTTCCTCTGAATATACAAGGATTTAATTTTGTTGCTGATTTGTGGGTGATAGAATTGAACAGTTTGGGTGTGGTACTGGGCATTTTTGGTAAGTTCCTTGGGAAGAGTTATTCGTGATTATGAGGAATTGTCAATGGAGTTTGTGTGGAAGAATAACAGGGTGAAGTTGCAAGGGGATACAAATGGTGTGTTGCAGAAAAATGTTATTGCTAACTGTGCTCATATGGTGGGAGATGTGGAGGAAAATTGGGAGTCTTTAATACTGCCTGAATTGTTGGAGATTAAACAGAAGGTCCCTGCTGTTATATGGGATATTTTGGTTCAATTTTCAGTGGTGTTCCAACTTCCCCAAGGCTTACCACCATCTAGGAAGTGTGATCATGCTATTCATTTGGTGGAAGGGGCCAAACCTGTCAATGTGAAGCCTTATAGGTACGCTCACCATCAAAAGGAAGAGATTGAGAAACAAGTTTCTGACTTGTTGGCTGCTGCCTTTATTAAGGAAAGCAAAAGTCCATTTTCTTCTCCTGTATTGTTGGTGAAGAAGCATGATAATTCGTGGAGAATGTGTATAGATTATCGGGCTTTGAATGAAATTACCATTAGGGACAGGTTCCCTATTCCAACAATAGATGAGCTCTTGGATGAATTAAAGGGAGCTGGTGTATTTTCTAAGTTGGATTTGAGAAGTGGGTACCACCAAATTCGGTTACTTCCTCAAGATACTTCAAAGACTGCTTTTAGGACTCATGAGGGCCATTACGAGATCTTGGTGATGCCTTTTGGCCTAACTAATGCTCCCTCAGCTTGCCAAGCAGCCATGAACAGTATGTTTAAACCATATTTGCGCAAGTTCATTATAGTCTTTTTTGATGATATTCTCATATATAGTGAGTCATTAGAGGAGCATGTGCAGCATCTTAATGTGGCTTTGCAGTGTTTACAACAGAATTGTTTTATGGTGAAGCTTAGTAAATGTGGGTTTGCTTTTCCTGAAATTGATTATTTGGGACATCTAGTATCAAAGGAAGGTGTGAAGGCTGATCCAAGAAAAATTTCTGCAATGATTAATTGGCCCCAACCGAAAAATATGAAACAATTGAGAGGTTTTATTGGGCTTACCGGTTACTATAGAAGATTTATTCAGCATTTTGCTACTATTGTAGGTCCATTGACGGACATATTAAAAGCTGAACCTTTTAATTGGAGTGAGGCAGCAGAGGAGGCATTTGGAAGGTTGAAGGATACAATGTCAAAAACACCATTGTTGGTATTGCCCGATTTTTCCTTGCCTTTCATTGTTGAAACAGATGCTTCATCCATTGGCATAGGGGGCTGTCTTGCAGCAAAATAACCGTCCCATTATTTTTTTAGCAAGAAACTTGGCCCTAGAATGAGGGCAGCTTCTACATATGTTAGGGAGTTATATGCTCTGACGGAAGCAGTGAAGAAATGACGCCATTATCTCTTGGGATCGAAATTTATCATAAGGACAGACCATAGGAGCTTGAAGGAGCTGCTCACCCAAACTGTCCAAACAGTGGAGCAACAAAAGTATGCTTGCAAGCTCATGGTTATGATTTCACAATTGAATACAAGGCTGGTTCAACTAACATTGTAGCTGATTCGTTATCTAGAAGTTTTGAGGAGGAACCAGGTATGTCCTTGTCCCTGTTGTCAGAAATCTCATATAATATTGTGGACCAAATCAAAGCTGAAAATCAATCTGATGTTGAACTGGTTGGAATTAGGCAGAAATTGCTTGCTAATGAGCTTGTAGATAGTAATATAGTGGATAGAGATGGAATTCTCTACCATAAGCATCGTTTCCTGTTAAGTTCTTTCTCCCCCTTACCTCAGCATGTTTGAAGGAAGCACACACCACTCCTATTGGGGGACATGCTGGAATTACACGCAGATTGCTGAGAATAACAGCCACTTTTTACTGGTTCGGAATTAGAAAGGATGTTACTGATTTTGCCAAAAAATGTCATACATGCCAAGTAATTAAAACAGCCACTGCTCCTCCATTGGGCTTGCTGCAGCCTTTACCCATACCAGAGGGAGTATTTGAAGATTTGTGTATGGATTTTATTACCGGATTGCCCATGTCAAAAGGATTTAATGTCATTTTAGTAGTGGTTGATCGTCTAACTAAGTATGCTCTTTTTGGGGCGTTGTCCAATCCTTACACTGCTGCCAAAGTAGCTGTTCTGTTTTGTGAGATGGTAGTTAAGCTCCATGGGTTTCCAAGGACAATAATATCTGATCGTGATCCTATTTTTTTAAGTCAATTATGGACTCAACTATTCAAGAATAGTGGCACAATCCTATGTACTAGCACAGCCTATCATCCTCAATCTGATGGGCAGACGGAAGTGACTAACAGGTATCTTGAGCAGTACATTTGAGCTTTTTGTTGTGATGAGAACCATCGTTGGGCTTTATATTTGGGGTGGGCAGAATTGCATTATAATACTGCCACCCATTCATCTATTGGTATAAGTCCTTTCCAAGCTTTGTATGGCAAGGTTCCTACTATGATTCCACCATATCAAAGGGGTTTAGTCCGAGTCGAAGCAGTGGATGCAACCTTGATTCATCGAGATAGGCTGTTAAAAAGGCTAAAGGATCATTTGCGTGGTGCTCAAAACCGAATGAAGGTGTGTGCTGATAAGCATAGAAGGGAAATGGAATTATCTGTTGGTGATTTAGTTTTGGTTAAACTAAAACGTTATAGGAGAATCTCTGTGGCAAATAGGAGCAACCAGAAATTAGCCAAAAGATTTTTTGGCCCTTTTCCAGTGACTCAGGTTCTAAGCCCGGTTGCATACACGATTGGATTGCCTGATGGTTGTAAAATTCACCCATCCTTTCATATTTATGTCCTTAAGCCTTACCGAGGAGATGTAACAGCTATGGCATTGCCTTTACCAGAATTCAGCATTGGAAATAGTCCAATACAGTCCCTTTTAGCAGCTGTCTCTAGTCGAATCAGTGAAGGGCAGAAGGGAGTTCAACACCAGTGGCTAATCCAATGGACTAATGCTCTTCCTGAAGATTCCACTTGGGAAGATGAGGAAGACTTGAAGGTGCACTACCCAGAATTCAGTTTTCCACCTATGAACCTTGAGGACAAGGTTCCTATTGCAGCAGGGGCGAATGTTACAGTTAGGCCCAAAAGAATAGTTGTAGAACCATTGTGGGCCAAAGATTACAATATGGATAGGTAGTTTGTATTTGTAAACATTGTATTTTTGTATAGCATTGTTTAGTGATGTAAGTAAGTGGTGAGTTGGCCCATTTGTATAGACAGGTGTCACTTGATATTGAATAGATATAAGGTTGCTCCATTTATGAAGGAAGCATCCAGACAATTGTAGAATCATTCTTTTGTTCAGTAAATAAAATTCTCTCTGTTCTTCTTCTTAATTCTTGCACTTTTCTTGGTTGAAGAACTCATCATAGAAGTAACCTCCTATCAGTAAATCATCAACTAAACTTAGATAAAATATAGCATGAACAAGATGACAATATGCATAATCCTGACTCAACATACAATGTTCATGCCCTAAGTCTAGCTATGCCATAAAGGCCTCAAAATGCAAAAAATGAATCTCCAATGCTCATCCAATGGGCCTCTTGCCCACGGCTCCTGACCCCCTGCTACTACCTGAAATAAAGTCCCCAAAATGGGGTGACATATACGAATATATCTCAATAACCCAGAGGTTCTGGAGATTACTCCGCCCCATGGCTCACTCAGATATAAATCAATAATATAATGCAACAACCAAAAAGGGATAAAGTAAGGGATTTAGTGAAGTAGGGAAGCATAGGGAGTAAAAATACGATGAAGTTGGAATGGTCAATGCCAAAGCCACGCAACACTCGGCCTATTCTCATCCAAGGAAGTGTTCCCAGAACATCAACCAAGGCACCCTCCATCCATATACACCCGAGACTTTCCTAGTGTACTCCTCAACGGATAACACACCATGGCCCCAGGACAACTGGAACTCCCTCACGGAGACCTATCCAGTGGAAGTCCGTAACGCTCGAAGGAAATAATCTACTAGCCAGAGACACGGTACATCCTATGTACCCACTAACATACATAATGCATGAGGATGCTATAATATACTATCAACATACACCTCCAACCACTACCCCCAAGGGGCATGGTGGAGCACACACGGGGACTAACCCCATTACCAAGGGATTACCTGATCGAAGCTCCCTCTCTAGGTGCTCCAAAGAAAAACACAATCGAGCTTTGTAACAGCCCGTTATGTACTGGTATTGTTAACATTAATTATGATATTAAGCGCAGTTACAATCACAACAGTTCATTATAAAAATACGAGTAAACTTTTTCCATTTATTACGCGAGCATTTAAAATCGTAAAAAGCGTAATAAATAAAAGCTGTGACCATAACTGTAAACTCTTGCGGAATACTTGTTTAAACTATTTTTATATCTGATTTTACTTACTACAAGTCACAAAGGGGTTCCCATAAACCCACTTAGCCAATTTCTCAACTTTACGTTTTCTACTCATCCGAACATGGTTCGGTATATTTATTTATATCCTCACAATTTTCTTCGTGTTCGTCTCAACTTTTAGTTTCTTTTATGGGACTTAATTACCTTTCTAATGAGCCATCACACGAGTCATTTCGATCTCGTTTGCTCTGGATATCGCCGTTTGAAGTTGGACAAGCAAGGCTGCCAACCAACCCCAAAAATAGCTCCAACATCCTTTACTCCATGAATTACTGCAGAAAATCCACTCAACCAATTGCTCTCAAATTTTTATACAAGAAACTAGACACCTCAACCTTCAATTATATATATCATTCACTTGATTTTACTAAGAAAAGAAGCGGGAATTAATTTCCCAAAACCGGTCCAGAACTGCCATAAGTGCAGTGAGCATTTGCACAGTCTGCACTCTCTGACTTCTCGAGGCCGGCGTTTGTTGGTAATTTGCTACAATGTGCAAATACACGCGCAAGCATACGCGACAACAAGTAATATAGGGCTTTTATGAGTCCCAAATATCGTTCCCTCAAGGATCTATTGCAATTTTCTAACTTAACTAATTAGTGATTGTAAATTAGCACACAATTTAAAAATAAAATCAAATTAAAGAACATGATTTGGGAGTTTAGTTATAAACAGAAACAGATTTAAATGCCAACAATTTTTCTTTTTGTATAAAGGAATTAGTATCTAGAAATTAAAGAAGGTTATGGTGATTCTTTCCTGAAAATGCTTCTGAATGTATAGAAAAATTTGTGAAGAAAAATAGGTTGAGTTTCAGTCCCCCTTCCCCACAACCTTCAAATGATTGCTAAAACAGTTTCTTAAAATCAATTCCCATGTGTTGAACCCTCTCTTACTGCTTTTAATCTCTCAAAAACATTATTATCATTTACCATCAATTTACACATCTCTGTGCTAAAAGAAGGAATGAACATTAAATCCAATCAACACATCATGGAGGTTGTTCTCATCTCTGAGTAACATCCCTTGAGAATTTTCACCCTCAAGTCCATGTGTCCAACATAGTTCTGATTTTAGTCATTTCTCAATGACTAAATCCTGGAGTATTATCCTATAATCAGGCCTTAAAAATAGGATAAGTGAAATTTAACACAACGTTGAACAAAATGAAAAAACAATATTAAGCAACTGAGATTTACACACATTCAAGACTGTGGTTCGGGTACCTACACCCAACCTTAATGAAATTAGCTCATACCCATGAGGGTTAAGCTAAACACTACAACTAAACGTTCAAATTAAAACTAGAAACGCAGAAATCAAAGGTGCAGCAAGAGTCCTAACAACCGGACAACCTCACTGCTGCACCAACAAGTTTAGCACCAAAAGTATTCATTATAGAGAGTAAAAAGAAAAGAACAAAATGAAACGTCTATGGAAAATTCAGAAAACGATAGATGCAGAAAGGATGCCCTCACATTCACTGTTCTTCTACTATTTATAGCACCCTTCTCACACATGCATGGGTTGTGGGCCCTCTCCTTGCAGCCTCCACGTATTTCGCTCCTAAGCTGTAGCACGTATTACGCGCCTTTTGTGCATTGCAAGGTGGTCCCCAGTTGATCTCCTCCCTTTTTCAGTCAATGGAAAATTTCTTCCTTTTCTTCCGTACACTGGATTGCGCACCGAAACCACTCACCACAGACTCTCACTCACCCACTCAGCAAAAGGTGTTGCTTGGCATTTTCTGAATCACAAAATGGTGTTAGGGTTTCTTTTTGGACCGTGGATGAGGGGTGAGTTGGAGTGCTGAGCAACAGATCGACAGCGATCTGATCTTGGACACTTAACTGGAATGAGGGTGGACGATTTGGCTGAGGTGAGGTTTTCAAACGTGCGGCTGCTAGGGTTTCTTTTTCCCTTCTCTTCTTTCACGGATGCCCTCTTCCCTTCTCCTTTATTTTTTTTCTTTTTGGGTTGGGTTTGGTTATGAGCTTCGCATAAGCCCAGCCCGCCTCCAACTTTTTCTTTCTTTTGGGCTCTTCAAAGTTCAGCCCACTTCTTTGTCTTTTTTTCTTTCTTTCTTTTTTTCTTGAACAGAGTTAACAATTTGGGCCTGCAAAATACACAATAAGCCCATTAGCACTTAAACTCAGAATCTTTCATTTCTATGTAAAAATTTGGGTTTATATTAATAAAAGATATCCATTTAATTGCCATTTTAATATCAATACACATGTTCTAAGTCACAAATCATGAACTTATCAGCGTTTAACCCAGAATTCTCTCAAATTTTACCACAAGCTATAGGACATCTCAACCTTCAAAATGGAGTATGGAAAATCCCTATCGAACCTTTGTGGAGGGAGATATGCTCTCCCGAAGTTCGCCTAAGTTCTGCCAATTCTACAGAAAACTCGCCAGAGTTTCCTTTGTTTTTACAAAAATCCCCAAATTGCAAATGTGATCTAAGTCCTCAAATATACCTAATAATCAGTGGGTGGCACATACAAGGACCAACAATGCATTGGGGCACTTACAACCCAACTCAATTTATAGTTATTACACAATTTATATCATACAGCTCACTTGATTAATACTTAATATGTTTCAATCATCAAAGTCCATTTACATGCATTTTCTAAGCATTTACATAATCATAATCCTACAATAGGCCTAAAGCCCTTTCATCATATTACACATGCTTCATGATTACATCAATTCTGTACAACTTACAACTTCAATGAACATATTACAATTCCTCAACGGGTATGGTGGAACTGATATGAACCTCAAGAGAAGTGACCGGATTGGATCAACTAGAAATGGAATTTATACCCTAAATTCAGCCTCCAACGCGTCCTGGCTAAAAAATGATCATATCTCATGCTCCACAACTCGGAATTGAGTGATTCCTAAACGAGGTGAAAGAGCATGTTTCGAAACGCGAAATAGACCCAAGAATCACCGAAAACGGACAAGTGGGTCACGAGATCTGATCTAGGTAGGCTAAAATGAAAATTGATGATGTAGGATTTAGCGTTGATTTTGTTGGACTTTTGGGAACGAGAAAAGAAAGAAATTAAAACAAGAAACAAGGGTAGGAAGGCGCCACAATCCAAGGATTGATAAGCCTATGAACGCCACAAGGATAAGAACCCTTGATAAGTTCAGAGATTCTCAAAAGAACCCAAGAGAACTAGTCTCACCAAAATAGGTTAACTTGATATTCAAAATCTGATTACATGAGTTGTATATCCTCCCTTATTTATACTTGGAACATCCCTCCAAGAATAGGAAAAGACTAGCAAATGAAAAGACACTAATCATCCGAATAGGAAAAGACTAGCAAATGAAAAGACACTAATCATCCCCACTAAGCATTTATTACATTGATGACATTAACTAAATTCTGATTGGGATATGGCTTGAACTTGATGTCTTCATGATTAGTCCACATTTGCAGAATTAACCCACTAAGAGCTTCCGTAAACTTCTTGGCCCTTGACCTTGTGATTGCCCCATTTGGCAATTGCAATGGATCATTTGGCATTGTCTCCTTATTCATATCAGTGATGCAAACTCCTAAGTCTTCATCATTCCCTCCTTCTGGAAAAGAATTTGCCCTCAAATTGTAGTCCTCTTCTCCTACATCAAAAAGGGACAAATCAGCCACATTAAAAGTAGCACTTACACCATACTCACCAGGGAGGTCTATCTTATAGGCTTTATCATTAATTTTGGGCAAGACTTGGAAAGGTCCATCTCCTCTTGGTTGAAGCTTAGATTTCCTTTGGGAAGGGAACCTCTCTTTTCGTAGATGAACCTAAACCCAATCACCTGGTTCAAACAAAACCTTCTTCATGCCTTTATTAGCTTGTTTAGCATAGCTCTCCACCTTTTTTTCAATTTGTCTCTTTACCTTCTCATGTAATTTACGAACATATTCAGCCTTACTCCTGCCATCAGTATGCTTTAAAACAGAGTTGTTAGGTAAAGGTAGCAAATCAAGAGGAGTGAGAGAGGGTTAAATCCATAAACAATTTCAAAAGGAGAATAACCAGTAGTGCTATGAACTACCCTATTATATGCAAACTCAACATGGGGCAGACATTCTTCCCATGACTTAATATATTTTTTTATTACAGCTCTTAAAAGAGAAGAAAGAGTTCTATTCACTACCTCAGTTTGCCCATCAGTTTGTGGATGGCAAGTAGTAGAAAAGATAAGTTTAGTTCCGAGCTTACTCCATAAGGTCCTCCAAAAGTGACTTAAATTTTTTGAATCTCGATCAGAGACAATGCTTCTAGGAAGCCCATGGAGTCTTACCACATCTTTCAAGAACAAGTCAGCAACGTGGCATGCATCATCAACCTTTTTGCTTGGGATGAAATACGCCATCTTAGAAAACCTGTCCACCACAACGAAAATAGAATCCTTGCCATTTCTAGACCGAGGTAGTCCTAACACAAAATCCATAGAGATATCAATCCAGGGGAAGTCAGGAATTGGCAAAGGAGTATACAGCCCATGCGGCATTACTTTAGATTTAGACTTCTTGCATACACATCTTTCACACAATTTTTGTATATCACGTTTCATGTGTGGCCAGTAGAAATATTCATGCAACATGCCTAAAGTCTTTTGGACCCCAAAATGTCCCATTAATCTCCCCTCATGTGCCTCCCTCACAAGTAGCTCTCTAATGGAACTTTTAGGCACACACAATCTCTTCTCTTTAATCAAGTAATCATTATGCCTAAAGAAACCATTTTGGGCAGCATGCACACAAGATTTATAGATTTGTGAGAAGTCTGGATCATGCTCATACAATGCTTTCATATGCTCAACGCCAATGAACTTAGTTTCAAGAGTAGAGATAAAAGCATACCTTCTTGAAAGTGCATCTGCTACCACATTGGACTTAGCTTTTTTGTGCTTGATCACGTTGAACCCATTTGGCATGCCTTTTGTTAAGTTTGCCTTGCCCTTTTAAGTACTTTAAGGACTCATACTATGGATAACAAACTCTTTGGGCAAGAGATAGTGCTGCCAGCATACAATTCTTTATCATATGTGCCCCATTTAATTTTTCACTAAAATAAGCAATGGGATGTCCCTCTTGCATCAAAACTGCCCCTATCCCCACATTGGATGCATCACATACAATCTCAAAAGATTTGGCAAAATTAGGCAATGCAAGAATAGGTGCATGGGTCAATTTTTCTTTGAGAGCAGCAAAAGCTTGCTCTTGTTTTTCGCCCCATGTAAAACCCACATGCCTTTTAATCACTTCATTCAAGGGTGCAGCCATTGTACTAAAATCTTTGACAAACCTCCTATAGAAACTGGCTAAGCCATGAAAGCTCCTTACCTCACTTACATTCTTAGGAGTTGGCCACTCTTGAATAGCTTTCACCTTCTCTTGATCAACCATGATATTATTGATGGCTCTACAGTCAGTGCACATCCTCCATGTCCCATCTTTCTTAGGCACTAGAATGACCGGAACTGCACATGGACTTAAACTTTCTTGAACCCACCCCTTTTGCATCAAGTCTTCAACTTGCCTTTGAATCTCCTTGGTTTCTTGGGGGTTACTCCTATAAGCTGGCCTATTAGGTAATGAAGCTCCTGGAATGAGATCAATTTGATGTTCTATGCCTCTTAGAGGGGGTAGTCCTTGAGGCACCTCTTTGGGAAAGATATCTTTAAATTCCTGCAACAAAGAAGAAACCTCAGTTGGAAGAGAGTTACTAGTACCTGAATCTTTTAAATTACTCTCTTTACTCAAAAGTAAAAGCATTGGCTTTTGCAAATGCATAGCCTTTTTCACTACTTTTTGTTTTATAAACAGGTTCGGTGCATTCCTCTCCTTCTCTTGTTCCCTTCCACTCTCTTTTTCTCTTTTCCTTTCACTCACTTTTTCTTTTCTCTCTTGTTTTATTTTATCTCTCATTTTTTATTGATCTTCACTAACTTCTCTTGGAGTCAAGGCGCAAGAGTTGTCTTGCGTTCTTTATGTACAAAAGAGAACTTATTGGTGTATCCATCATGTATAACTTTCTTATCATATTGCCAAGGTCTCCCAAGAAGCAAATGACAAGCCTCCGTGGGCACCACATCACACAAAACTGTATCATCATACTTCCCTATGGATAAATCCAACTCCACTTGCTTACTTACAGTCACTTCACCATCTTCACTAAGCCATTGAAGCTTGTATGGTTGTGGGTGAGGTTTAGTCTCCAATCCTAATTTAGACACCATTCTAGCACTTGCAACATCGGTACAACTTCCCCCATCAATAATTAAAGAACATACCTTTCCTTGGATGAGGCATCTAGTATGGAAAATATTCTCCCTTTGGTTCTCATCCACGTCTCTTGCTTGACTGCCCAACATCCTTCTCACCATAAACAAATCTCCTTCCGGTATAGTTTCCTCTTCATTACTAGGCGGGGCAGAATCTGAAGAAGAGTCGCTAATACTCTTTCCATCCTCCTTAAGTAGCATAGTCTTCTTAGTTGGACACTCTGAGGCTATGTGACCTCTTCCAAGACACTTGCAGCATTTTATTTCACTACTCCTTGTCCTTTTAAGGACCTCATTGGACTTATTTTGAGTCTTTTGAGGTGCAGCACTGGAATTGTTTGAGGAAGTACTTCCATCCTTCTTATGTCTTTCCTTCCAACTTGGAGAATTAAAATTAGAAGAGCTCCTTCTCATGACACTCTTTCTCTTGTGTTGTTGTTCTACCTTAGTAGCTTGATGCACTAAGTCCTCCAACTCCACATAATTTTGCAACTCCACAATATCCCTTATATCGCTATTCAGCCCCTGTAAGAAACGTGCCATAGTAGCCTCTCGATCTTCACTAATATTAGCTCTAATGAAAGACACCTCAATCTCTTTATAATACTCATCTACACTCTTGTTACCTTGTATGAGCCTTTGAAGTTTATTGTGTAGTTCTCTATTATAATGAGAAGGGACAAATCTTCTTCTCATTAACCTTTTCATCTCTTCCCAACTATCCACCAAGGGTTCTCCATACCTCACCCTCTCTTTTTTTAATTGGTCCCACCAAATGAGAGCATAATCAGAAAACTTCATGGCTGCCACCTTCATCTTCTTATCTTCCGTGTAGTTGTGGCATGCAAATAATTGCTCAATCTTTAATTCCCACTCCAAATAGGCCTCAGGATCATTTTTCCCTTTGAAAGGTGTTATGTTCAACTTCACTCCCTAAATTATATCCTCTCTAGCAACATCCTCATTATCTCTTCTCCTTCTATCAACCCTTCTTCTACCTCCATCATCATCATGAGTCCCTTGATTTTCTAAGTGCTCAATTCTGTCATATAAGTCCTTTATTTGCTCCCTCATCATCGTTTGCATTCAATCCATAATGGCATCGATTAGCAACCTGTTTCCTCTCTCAAGAGGAGGGCTACCTTCACCACCCGTACCTGCCATAATTCAAGAAAAAGTAAAAGAAAAAGAAAACAAAAGTGAAAGCAATAGGACCTCACCACACCTTTCACGTGTTTACACTCTTAGAGATGTATCACTCGTGTTTGTTGCTCTCTATTAGGCTTTTATATAAAATGCTCTCTTGCCTTTTACCACTCAATAGCTCTCTTTAAGTTCTTAATAGAATCTCCAAGAACACTCAAGAGTACAACACAGAACTCAACAAAATAGTGGTGACACAATCCATAGATTGAAAAGATGTCAAAAGAGACAAGACAAAGAAGAATAGGTTAAAAGCAAGATTCGAGGAAAACTCTTATGATTTGATTCAAAAAGGTGGTGTGTATTTGGGCTAAATAATAAGCTGCTGTATTTTTTTTTTAACTTGAAACTTTTTTTAAAAAAATTTGCCTTACTGCAGCAAACTAAATTTTCAACGCAATCACTTTTTTTTTTAATCACGGGATGCCTCTAATAATTGAAATTTGTAATTTTGAAATGAAACATGAAATTGGAGTAATTGAGAACGAAACTAGACAGAATTCCCAACAAAACAAACTATTAATTAACACACTAACAACATACTACTCAAGACACACGAATTGAAAGGATTAAAGTTCATGAGCAATGATGAACACGGATGAACACCAAGAACGCAACTACAGAAATGTATGAACTGAACAAGAAACTGGAAGGAAGAACAAATTAGGGACTAAACACAAAGATTGAAACAAAATTACACAACTCAAATTTAGAAAAACAATTTTTAGGGTAAAAGTGTTACCAAAAATTTAACTTCATTCCAAACCTAGAACTGAGCTTTGATACCAAATGATATGAACCTCAAGAGAAGTGACCGGATTGGATCAACTAGAAATGGAATTTATACCTTAAATTCAGCCTCCAACGCATCCTGGCTAAAAAATGATCATATCTCACGCTCCACAACTCGGGAGTTGAGTGATTCCTAAACGAGGTGAAAGAGCACGTTTCGAAACGCGAAATAGACCTAAGAATCACCGAAAACGGACAAGTGGGTCGCGAGATCTGATCTGAGGTAGGTAAAATGAAAATTGATGATGTAGGATTTAGCGTTGATTTTGTTGGACTTTTGGGAACGAGAAAAGAAAGAAATTAAAACAAGAAACAAGTGTAGGAAGGCGCCACAATCCAAGGATTGATAAGCCTATGAGTGCCACAAGGATAAGAACCCTTGATAAGTTCAGAGATTCTCAAAAGAACCCAAGAGAACTAGTCTCACCAAAATGGGTTAACTTGATATTCAAAATCTGATTACATGAGTTGTATATCCTCCCTTATTTATACTTGGAACATCCCTCCAAGAATAGGAAAATACTATCAAATGAAAAGACACTAATCATCCGAATAGGAAAAGACTAGCAAATGAAAAGACACTAATCATCCCCACTAAGCATTTATTACATTGATGACATTAACTAAATTCTGATTGGGATATGGCTTGGACTCGATGTCTTCATGATTAGTCCACATTTGCAGAATTAGCCCACTAAGAGCTTCCGTAAACTTCTTAGCCCTTGACCTTGTGATTGGCCCATTTGGAAATTGCAATGGATCATTTGGCATTGTCTCCTTATTCATATCAGTGATGCCACCTCCTAAGTCTTCATCAGGAACACACAAGGGGAATAAGCCCCAGTACTAAGAGGTTACCTCAATGAGCCTCTTCACTTAGCTCCACAGCAGTATGCTCTCTGAGCTCTTTACTCAACAGAATGCCTACACAGAGGACATTCCCAATTACTCAAAACTCATGAATCCATGCAATTACCAATTATACATCATGATTCTAATCACTTACCTCAACCCCACTTGGTCCAGGACCAAGGGCAATCCACCGACCCACGGTTCGGGGTTCAAATCGACGTACGACAACCTACAACACCATGTAAGAATCATCAGTACATGACAATTCGATCAAAATACGAAAAACATCAAAATTCATACCTACACCTTGTAGGTTTAGCCTCTTAAGTCTTATTTCAAACTTTATTTTTCTAAATTTCCTTTCTCATTTTATTACACATCTTTAGGTTGCCAAAAGGCCATACCAAGTGCCTTTTTTCACTTTACGTCTTTTAAACAACGTTTTGCCTAATTTTTCACTCTAGGATCCTTTATGACTTTCAACACCCTCAATCATTTTTCATAGATTTTCCAACCTTTGGACCACCACACAACCCATCTACATACCATTTAACACATGATACATCATTCAAGTAACTTCAACAACATCATTTCCTTTCTTTTCCCTATATGGCCGAATTCAACAATGGTATACATCCAAGGAATTTTCATCAATTTTAACTACTCCACACCTCATACAATCCTATTATATCATCATATAATCATACAACAACTCACCCACACATTCATAACAATAATCTCAAACATAAAGTCATGACACCATCAATTTTCTCTAAGTTAAAAATCCATATTTTCCCGCAATAATTTTCATGGCATTTCTAGCTCTAACACATCATTTTAAGACATTATCATGTAATACACATTTTCCATTTGAGCTCTCTAACATCACAAATCAAACAAACCCTCTTTAGGTTCATAAATCCAATCACATGATTCAATCGTTTAAATACAAGTAAACTCACCCAAATGTAAGGAACAAGACTCCTCCTAAACATACTCCACCATTGGAGCACCTAGAAGCTCCATGAACACAAATCTACAAGCTTGAACCATGGCCTTGGTGGGAAGATTTCGCAAAATACAGCTGGATTCAAGTCTTGAAACTAGTACCAATGTGTTTAGAAGGCCATTTCCAACAAATTTCAACACAAATTTTACTTGATTTGGTGGAGAAATAAGTGATTTAGAGAAGGAAGAAAAACTTGGTGTATTTCCATTGGGGTGGGGGGGCTGTATGGCGTGGCCAAGGAGAGAGAGGGAAGGGAGGTGATGAGTGAATAGTGTCATTGTGACACATGGGTTAAATGACTTAAGTGAGGTGGGTCCCACGCCACCTCGCGCGATTTAAAACTCATTCGGATTTATTGAAAAGGTTTTCAGTATATTGATATTGAATAAATTACATGAGGAATGGGGAGTATTTATACAAGAAAAAATAGCTAAGAATGACTTAGCTATGACTCACCAAACCTAATCACAATCATAAGAATGACTCAGCTATAACTCACAAGACCTTATCACAATTAATTCTAATTAATTACAATCAATTCTAATTAATAAGAAATAAAAACGGAAAAATATTTGAATTTGAATTATGATTTTCTACACTCCCCTTCAAGTTGGGAGGTAAATGTTGATCATTCCCAACTTGTCAATCAAGTCTTCAAAGGCTGGCCGGTGTAGGCCCTTAGTGAGGATATCTGCAATCTGCTCTTTGGTAGGAATGTACACCATGCATACACTTCCATCATCTATTTTTTCTTTGATAAAGTGGCGATCAACCTACACATGTTTTGTTCTGTCATGGTGAACTGGATTTTGAGCAATACTGACAGCAATCTTATTATCACAATACACTCTGACAGGTAGGAAAAGAGATCTTTCAATTCCTCAAGGAGTCTTCTTAACCAAATTCCTTCAC
>JAVKPL010001833.1:0-17679 GCA_032173675.1 Gastrolobium villosum | reverse complement strand
TTTATCAGGAAGTTGCCAAAAAAATCAATCTTTTTTAACCTCAAAATAAGTTACTGATGGATAAGTATCAGAGAACTTAAAACTCAAATTGTTTGGATACTAAAGCTTGTAAAATATAGCATACAATATGATAATACGAGTTTCTGTACTTGAGCAGGCAGTTGCTGCTTCATTCTGTTTTTCAAACCCACCGAATGTGAGTCTGAATATAAACAGCAGTAAGCAAAGGAAGAAAATGCAAATGCGTAGGGTTGATGGAAGTAGACATGGATTCAGCGAAAGCAATCCTTATGCAAAGGGTAATGCTGGCGATAAGCGACAGTTTGTGAGATATTAGCACTAGACATGCTACGGCTTTGTACAGTGGGTGTTATTTCTTTCTCACCCACGAAAAAGTTTTGGTAGTCCCCCAATTTTATAGTCAGAAATTTTGTAACATAGTTAAGTTATTATTCAAGCGATCAGAATTTTTTATTCAACTAGAAATGTGTCTACGCATTCTTGAACTGTGTTATTCTTCTTCTACATTACTGGTTTCCTGTTGTATATTTCCAGTTTGCAATTGTTTTTATATTGTATGCTGTATCATTAACTTTCATAAGTAGCTTTTGAAAAACAATACCAATAATACTAATCGGAGTTCAACGGATCGATTTATTATTATTATTATTATCATATTAATGTGTACAACAGGAACTTTGCAGATGTTACAAAGATCTGAATCAGTTGTTCATACATGTATTTCACTGATCATATGAGTGCCCGGATGGAAAATTCTGGCTATGGAAATATATAATTTGAAGTGCAATCCACTAAACTATCGGAGACATGCTTTTCAATTTTAAGTAGTTCTATGGGAAAGGAAGTTATTTATTAATCTGATTTTATTAATCAATTGGAAGAAAATTCACTGAACCTACATAGCTAGGTTATTGTACCTGGAAGATGATGAAGGACTTAAATGACCTTTTTCCTCACTCCCAAGAAAGAGTTGTAAAGTTAAGGCAATAATAATAATAATAAGTTGCAAAATTATATTGGAAGCAGGAAAAGTTGATTAGATAAGCTCTGAAACTCTTTTTTTGTTTTTCTTGTAGTCATAAATTTGAAGTTTTGGTGTGTTTTAACTAGCTACGAAAAAACTAATCAATTGTATGCATAATTATTTTTTATAAAATTGATTATGATAATTTTTTATCAAGTTGATTAGATAATCTTCCACATAAAAATAATCACAAAAAAAAAAAAAAACTTAAAATTTTTAGATTTTTCAAAACGAAAATAAGTTTTTGCCGTTTCTCAAAACAATCCCGCAAAACCAAAAATATCACATTGTCTGATTGTACATGACATCTTCTAATGGAAGATTATTATCTCTTCAGGTCACAAAATCAGGGAACGTGATATCATTATATTGGTTTCTTTCATTAAAATCAGGATCAATGCTAGTTCATAATATCATCCATTAATTATCAGAAACAAACATCATTTACAATAAGCAAATAAATGAATAATCAGAAAGAACATCCGATAGACAAATGTAAATCGCATTTACTCATAGGAAAAGTCAAATACCAATTGAAGAAGCAAATGATATCATAATAACATGTAACCGAAAAAAATAAACCAATCCTTGCAACCTTGTTATGACCTAAACAACAAACAAATTGATACTTAAAAATCCAAATCCAAAACACCCTAGTAAGACACACATAAACCTAAGACTCTGATCACACAAGAATCAAGCATGAAGCAGGCCTAAGAAAAACAGAACAAAAAGGGTCGATGTTGTTACACTCATTGGAGTTATTATTTCAGCAACTCCACTTGTAGAATGTGATTTTTTAGCACTCTCATTTGCAGATTGGGGTGGGGGCACTACATCCAAAACCTTAATTATCATCTTCTGTCCTCTGTCACAGTGACCACTAACCCCACTAATGAAGTAGAACATGCCGGGTCTGTCAAACATGAAGACAGTGTCACCATTGTTAGAGAAAAAGAGTGGACGAGAGGATCTACATTTTCCATACTCTTTTTCAGTCACCACCATAACCGAGTCTTTGTTGTACTTGAAACCTAAATATACAAACAACCCCATAAGTTTTTTAGGAAAAAGATAAAAACTTTCATGTTATATTTTTTTGGGAAATGAATTTGTCATGTTACATCACAAATGAATTGCTTTTATGTTAGGAAAAAGACAATTATATAATATTATAGAAAATAAGATGGCACGTTATTAAATGAATTGATATTATCTTTTTCTTAACATAACAACTATTCATTTATCATGTAACATGACAAATGCATTTCCCTATTTTTTTCTACATATTAGGGACTTTGAATCTGTGTAGAAAAAAAGTGCATGGTACTTACGAACTGTGTCATTAACTTTGAATCTGTTTTGGGATGCCCACTGATTGTACATTTCATCATTGTCCTTTGATTTGGGGACAAGCCAACCATCTAGATCACCAACTTCAAACTCAGTGCAATTTACAAGCAATACATGGGAGCAATAGAAAAGAATGAAGCAAAGGAAAAGTGGGTGTGAGGTTTTGAAGAAAGCAACCATATTTGGATTTCTAGGGAGCTCTAGTGTGTTTTTTAGAGATGGGGTTGTTTATGTTGGACTTAAAAAGAGACTTGAAGTTGAAAATGAAGTTTGTTAACGAGGAATAAGGAGAGGATTTGTGGGAGCACGTTTTGGAGGTCGTGGGTTTTGCTGAGGGTAATGGCTAAAGAAAATGGTCTTTGACTTGGTCTAACTGTTTTTGCTGTTGAGTGAAATTAGCTAATAAAAGTAGTGAAATTGGAGGTTTTCTATTTTCTCTTAATTAATTCTATAAGTCACTTAAAATTATCCATGTGCTATTAAACAGTTGTTTCATTTGGTTTGATTATACATCCATGAATTGTTCAACTTTGAACAAATAGTTAATAAAAAAGGGATCAGCAAATAAAAAGCTACTTGGGATAAGAAAAAGTTGAACACATGCTTAATATTAAATAATATACACATAAGAGTTATGACATAGGAGTTATATTAAGCGTATTCCAGTTGATTTAGTACATTTTGTTCTTTGCTTAGCGGTTTGGGACATTAGGAGCCAGATTCCAGAATTGTTAATTTGCAATTGCATGAACCAATGCTTTTTCTTTGATTCTGACAAATGCATCTTCTTAATTTGCAATAATTTTCCAACTGTGAAAAAAATATTGTGTTCATTTAACCCAAAAAAGAAAAGAAAAGAAGAAATATTGTGTTCAAAGAAAATTCTGTTGCTGATTTTGTGAGAAAAATGCATGTATATATTTTTTGGGCCATCAGAATGCATGCATTTGAAGTAATAAAATAGTTTACCAATAGATAGGATAATTAGAATCGAAGCATTAATGTGGCTACTTCTCTAGGGTAGTAATACATGTGGTGGTATCAAACTTTTCAGAGATGAGCTAAAATGACATATTCCATAGGAAAACATTAAGAATACCATTTACAATGAAAACCCACCAAAGCTCATAAAAGACATAGCTTGAACTTCCCAAAGAGGCCACCACAAAGGAATCCTCATAATACCCTTCATTTATCTTAACAGTTGAAACCCCTTCAGATACAGTAATTTCCTGCACACAAGGTTTTACCCCATAAGGCATTTGGCTTATTGGTTTTGTAATGTAGCAGAGATTTGCATTATTCCAAGCAGCAAAACGCCTTCCTATTTTACTGTAAGACCTTTCTGAGAAGTCAAGTTTTCCTGTCAAATTATTTCCATTTACATGAAGAGTTCCAAGACATGGCAGGTTTTCCAAACTTCTAGAGAGACTACCAGAAATATTATTGTTACTAAGGTCCAGAAATCTAAGCTTCTTCATTTGTGACATGGACTCAGGTACACTCCCTCCCAAACCTATGTTAGAAAAGTCCAAGGTTTCTATGTTTTGGAAATTTTCCCACCTAATTCCCAAGAGATCACCCCCTATTGGGTTATTGGACAAAACCAAATCCTTTAAGGAAACCAGTTCTTCCAATTTCCCAGCCAACCCACCTCTAAGTTTGTTATGACTAACATCAAGTAAAGTAAGATTCTTTAGTCTTCCCAGTTTCCTTGGAAACTTTCCCCCTAACATATTGTTACTCAAATCAAGCTTCAAAAGTGAACTCAAAAATTTAATTGTTGATGGCAATGCTCCTGATAGATTATTCCTGCTTGCATCAAATATTAAAAGCTCAGAAAACCTTCCATAATTGACTGGAACCTCACCCACCAAATCATTTCCTGCAAGGACTAGTTGCCTCAACTTGACCAAATTACCAATACTTGATGGTAGTTCACCTGTTAGCCCATTTTCTAGCAGTACCAGAGATTGAAGATTCCTAAGGCAGCCAATTGTGGATGGAATAGTCCCAACAAGACCAGGGTTTGATCTAAGTGTCAAAGATTCCAAACTTTCTGAGAGCTTCTCCCAGTTTGAAATGGGAAGTTTAACAGGATATTTGTTAGGAGAAAGGAAGCAACTAGATAGTGAGAAGACTTTTAGATGCTTGAGATTGAATAGTTGTTTTGGGAATTGTGCATCATGGTTGCAGATTATAGAGTTGTCAAAAACTTGTCCAAGGTTTACTGCAGTTACATACCAGAAACCATCATCATATTGCTCACAGGAAACTCCCTGTACTTCATCAAAAAATATAGAAGTTATTAGAGACTCATTGTGAATAAAAATGATAAGAAATGAAATCATAGCAGTGGAGTGGAATACAATGCTGCTTCTGTTTTTTAACAGTTTAGAATTAAGACTGTTAAGTACTGTTCCATTAAGTTTGCACTGATTCTGACTGAATGCAAAGCAAACAACAGTATAAATATTATCTGTTTTTGATCTTTTTGCTTTCAAAGTTCAAGATTTCAAACCTGTATTGGAGTCCATCCACAAGGATCTGGATAAAGATATGAACCGTTCCACCAATTCCCAACCAACCCTTCAATAATAGAGTAAATGACTTCCTGCTCCTTCTTCTCCATTGATGACAATGGAGAATCTTGGCCCTTACAAAGACAAATCAAAATAAGGAACACAAAACAAAGAACATCTTGGTACTTCCTTGATGAAGTCCTTGCAGCCATTCTAATCAGGAAAATGTGTAGTATCAAGGGGTAGAATAGACAAAACTCCTCTCCAATCAAAGCAACATAGACTTGATTTCAAGGTGGTACTAACTATGACATGCAAGAAAAAAGGGTCACAAATAGAGTACTGAATTTTCTTTAAGTGATAATACACAGGGAGCAGCTATTGGTCACAGAAAACGTTCAATGCAAAGAGTAATAGAGGATGAAGGTTCTAAAACAAGCCAAGCAACTAACTACAAATAACACTTCTCAAGGAAGAAAATGAAGTAAAAGCAACAATAATAATAATAATAATGGACTGAAAATGACACTATAAAATGAAATAATATGCTTGGGTAGGGGATGCAATTAAGAGGTTTATAGCTTACAAGTTGAGGTGTTCAGGCTATTGTGCATATCCATGTGATTTTCTGTTATGAAAGACCAACTAGTTGTTTGTTGGCTGTAATAGTTTCCGTTGAAATATATAAAAACCATTAACGTAGCATCATCCAATAGCTTAAGTTTTTGGGTTGAATTGGTTCTTTACATGGTATCAGAGCCTCGTGTCCCAATAGCTTAATCTTTACGTGGGCTCTCGTGTGAGGGGGCGTGTTGAAATATATAAAAAACATTAATGTAGTCTCACTCAATAGCTTAAACTTTTGGGTTGAATTGATTTTTACATTTTCTTTCTACTATTTTTTTTTTTTTCTTCTGTGAAACTGTGTTCATAATAGATCAAAGGATAAAACAAAGGAAGGACAAACGTTCTAGCACCTCATGCATAGCAAAAGTGATGCAATAAAAGAATTTAATAAAACATCTTTTTTTTCATGTAGGAACATCCAAAATAAAACTTGTTAAATCAATGTGAAAGATGCTATATGGTTAAGTGATTGTATTAGTAGATTCAGCGTTGTATAATTAACTCAAAAAGGAAATCAAATTTAGAGACATGTGTACATAAGAAGAAAAATAAAAATGAGATCAATGGCAATTAGCATGGGTCTGGTTGTGAAATTATTATTGTATAATGTTTTATAAGGTACAATATTCAGGATCTGAAACTAGCAGATTTGGGGTGGGGTAAGGTTTCAGCTTGAGGACCACATAAGTTGTCTTCTGGAACACTCACATGCACATATGAGTACCAATTTACTCCAATCTTTTATTATTAGAGTACCAATTGTTATTCAATTAGGTTCATTTATTTAAAATTATTTAGCCTCTAGTTAGACCATATAAAAAGAAGATTAATAGTGTTTATCAAAAATAAAAAATAAAAAATTAATAGAAGTCCCAATTAAAAATCAAATAAAAGTAGCCTACTAATTGAAGGTAAAAATAAGTTTAACAGAAACTTAAGAAAAGTATTTGAAAGGACTTAAAAATTTAAATGATTTTTTCAAAAACTTGATTTTTTTAATGTAATACATCGACATGATTTGATCATGTTGCATAGTTGTTAGTTTATTCGATTAGGTTCACTCCATAACCAAATAAAAGATTGCATATTTGTTAAGGGTTTGCATTCATCAGTTAACATGACATAAAAATATTTCTTACACACATAATATTGTGGGACCTGTACTTTTTGAAAAAAAAATAAAAAAATTAAGACATGCAAAACGAATCTCTATAACATTACACAATCACTTTTTCCACAATATAACTCTTATAAAACCTATTTTTTAATGCCATAACAGTTTTCATAGTGTTTAGACCACATTTAATCAGAAAAGTGATCATACTACTAGTTTTTCTCATTCCCAAAACTTGAACACTAGAAGTGATCATACTAGTTTTTAAAAACCAGTTAACAGAGAAAGAGACCACCAATTATTGGACTCAATTTCAATTTATAATGATTATTCCTCTTTTATTGACAACCACCAGTTACAGTAATCTTATGAATTATCTTGTAAATGGAGCATATCATATTTTTTTTTTTTTAGGTATCAGATGAAGGCATTAGTTTGGTGTATGATTTTTATTTATTTTTATTTTATATAAGTGAGTGAGTTTCATCCATAATTGTTTATAGGGAAAAGTTCACTAATACGGTAATACTCTGATTTATTTCAGAATCACTTATGTCTATGTGATTTTTTTTTTGTCACATATGCTCATGTAATTTGCAAAAGGGTAGTCACATATTACAAAGCACGGAGTCATATTTGATAAAAAAACACAGGGACATAGATGATTCTGAAGCAAACTACAGGGGCATTGGTGAGTTTTTCCCTAATTTTTATGGTAGGCGAGAAGTACTCTCCTAAACATGAGATTAAAAAAGCCCTTATTACAAAATTATTTACTAATAAATACTTGATAACTCATTAATTTTATAAAAGTATCGTAACATTTTTTATCAAATAAAAAAAATAACCATAAATAAAGGACGAGGCTTATAAGTTTATGGGATATATTACTCTCCTTTTACGTATAATAACTTCTCTCATACTCTTTTACTTCGATTTTTACACCCACATTTTTTTTTTCTTATAATTATGGGACCGTCATTTTCTCTCTACAAAATAAGATAGGAAGGATTAATAAAGCCTTAAAGTTTATTTCAAAAATGAATAAGTAAAGATAGGAAGGATTAATTTATAAAAAAAAAAATTATAAATTATATTATGGATTAGGAATAATATACTGTTGGAAAAAGTATTTATTTTTTAAAGGGGAAGGATATTGTAACAACCAAGTTTGTGTTACTACCATGTTATTACCAGTCAATCTCACCGTTAGATCGCTTATGTTGATCCAACGATTATATTTATTTTCATCTTTGTATGGTCATGATTCCCCAAATTTAATATTTTATATTTATTTTCACTTTTGTATGGTCATGATTTCCCATATTTAATGCTTTTACTTTAAATTTGGGGAATCATGAACATACAAAGATGGAAATAAATATAACCGTTAGATCAACATAAGCGATCTAACGGTGAGATTGACTGGTAGTAACATGGTAGTAACATAAACTTGGTTGTTACAATATCCTTCCCCTTTTTTAAATGACATAATTTATATAATTTTACTCTCATAAAGAAGTGGGACTCACACCTCTATTTTTTTTATCAACTCTCTTTTCTTCTTTATCTATATCATTCCTTTTTTTAAAAATGAGATAATTTTATACCTTTAAAATGGCACATTTTTTTCTATTATTTACTGAAATATATTGAAAGAGTTGACCTTAAAGGAGTACGGAGAGCAATAAAATGGCTACTGCAGCGTTATTGTTACAGATTCAAGTTTGGGCCACCCTACCCTAGGGTAGGGTACTAGGGTCTAGGACAAAGCTAAAACAGGGTACGTTCCAGTGAGTAATAAAACTGCTACTGCACGCAGCTGGAGGCCAGCTCACTGTCACAGTGTCACCGACTAAGACCAAGGCCTTCCCGCCATATTTTTTTTTTAATAAATTTAAAGGTATCATCTAGTCTTAACTGAAGACTAATCTTATTGAACTCAAGACCTCTGATTAAGGGGTCCAGACTCCTTATCACTTGTGTCAAAGCGTACGTGTAAAATGTACATTTAATTATTTAAAAGATCCTATTTGACCCGATTTGTGTTTTTTCCACCAATAAACATCACTTTACGTCCATGAGAAATATAATTGAATTTGTAGGTTGTCATGTGATGTAATTCTGTCCACCAAATTTTTTAAGGGCTTTGTTATTCTTACATTATGTGAGAGAAAAAGTCTTTTGTTATTCTCACATATATTATACGATAGATTTTTTTTTCATCCAACATAAGAATCTATTTCCTTATTTTTTTAATTCTCATTTTATTATCAAATGATGGTAGCACAGTTGGTAATAAGAGAACTGAGTAAGTGAAAAAAAAAAATCTTAGTTCGATACCCACATTTCACCATTTGGAAGATGTTTAAATGTTTTTATATCTAGTTTATCCCGTACTTCGAATTAGTCACATAGTCGAATCAAAATTTGTGAAGATACCGATGGAAGCACCGAATCGAAATTTGTGAAGATAGCAAGGGAAGCCAGACCACCTCAAAAAAGTAATTAAGATTGGGTTAATTCCAAAATAAATTCTCACTTCACTTTTAAATTTTTACATTTTCAGTTCAATTCGTCTCATTCTCATTCCAACTCTGATTTTCGGTCCAAATTCTTTAAAATTCTTTCTATTCAAAATTAGAATTCTATTTTTTTCAATTATTTCAATTAAAAATATAGTAATTAGAAATTAGTGATTAAGAATTTATTAATTATTAGGAGTCATAATGATTTTAATTTAATTATATAATATTTAGGTAATTATTATAAAATTTAATTTAATTTTTAAATTAACATTAATTTCTTTGTTATTGTTCAAACAATTTTTTATAGTTGGTTAGGAGTGTCAAAACGGGTTGACACAACACGAATACATCAACACGAACACGACACCAATTTTTATTCGTGTTAAAATCTTCAACACTGACACGACACGAAATTTTTATGGGTTGACACGACATGACACGAATAACACGCAAAATAGGGGGTCAAAACGGTAATTGACAAAAAAAATTTAGAAAAATCAATCGAGATTAAAAAGAATTAAAAAATAATAATAAAAAATTAAAAAAATACGGGTCAACACGAACACTAATACAGAACACAACACATTTTTTTTTGCAGATTAACCCAAACACGAATTTTCACGTCGTTTCGCGAGTCGAGCTGCATGTCAAAACCTATATTGACACCCCTACTTATCGTATCAGATATTTCCCTAAAAAAGCATCTTCATTCCACGGTGGATAATATATTGATCATAAATTCAAATTCCCTTCAAAGGTTGTTTAAACAGCCAAGAAGGAGCTTCATTTATTCCCAAAAACTACTTCTTGATCGTTATACTAATTTCTAGTGATTAATTTAATCTTTAATCCCTAATGAATAATTTAATCCCTAATATGTTTGCACCAATCATTCATTATTCATTTTTTTTTGGTAATCTCATTAATTTTTACTAATTACTGAAAACTAACTAATAATGAACATTTATTTAATAATTAAAATTCATTTTAAAACTTATAAATTACTAATAATAGAATATTAATTCATCCCTAATTACTAATCACTAATAACTAGGAGTGTTAACAGGTCAGGCCGGGCCTGACTTTGGTCTTTAGTCTTGAAAGACTAAGTCTGTATTTAAACATATCAGACCAGTCTTGTCTATAACTTGTTATGAATATAATTATCGGCTTGTGACCTGACTTATTTACAAAAAATGAAAGTCTGACTTGCCTGTTAGAAAAAAAATAAGACAACAAAATTTATTCAAACAGAATATACAATCAACAATACTAATAATTGTATAAAGATTAATAAATTCAATTTATATCCCAACAACTTAGTATAGAACAAAATTATTAAAAATAAGGTTAGTATGACGGAGATCAGTTGCTTGACAACTTGAGTGGGCTGGGCATGACGATGACAGATAAAATTAAGTTAGTATAAAAAAAAAGTTGATGAGTCAGTCTTCCAGGCTTTAAAATTGGAACCTGAGGTCTTTTTATTACATAAATTTTTATACAAGTTTAATTCTGGATCCAACAATCAAAACTCACAAACCAAATCAGTCCTATACTAGTCGGGCCAAAGGCCCTCAGCTCTTTTAACACGCCCTACTAATAACTATTCCATAGTCTCTAATCCTTAATTACTAATCAAAATAATTAACGAAAGAAATATAATACTAACCTCCAACGTGAAAATTGCTAAAGAATTTGCATTAGAGTAAAAGTTGAAGTGAGAATGTTTAAAATTTGAGAGTGAAATAAAAATGGGAAAATTGGATGGACGAGATTGCACTATCAGTGCAAGTCTCATAATTAATATTATCAAAATCAAGTTTGTACGTGGAAACAAATTGTGAAGGTAGAAATGTAAATCATAGATACGACACCAAACATAAAATTTCTATTACTTAAGGTTAATATATATATATATAAAACAATATTACATAAGTCACTATTCAAAATTCAATAAACAATTTCATATTTAAAAAATAAAGTCACATAATTATAATTTCATATTTTAAAGATAAAACCACATAATTATATAAGTTATAAGTCTAAAAACTCAAAAAGAGTTTAACAACTCATTCAACCAAGTTCCAAAACATCAAAAGAATAAAGTTTAACAACACCTAAATTTTATCAATTAATTCAAATCAAACACATCATTTTGTTTCAGTTGCATGTCCTCAATGTCTTTTTTTTCTTCTTGCTCCTATAACATGTTCATTTGCAATAAAACGTAATATATTGATTCAAAATTCATCACAATTTGGTATTCAAACTTTTCATGAGTGGCTTCACCCTATTCTTTCTCTGAAAGGATGACCTCGCGTGAGGGTTTTTTCCCATATAATTGGGGGAAATGAAAATAGGTTTCTTTTTTTTTTAAAAAAAAAAACCAGGTTATGGGTTAAAAATTGACCCAGCTTAATTAAAAAAAATTTATATGAGACCCGGTTCAATTTTTTTTGTTTAAGTAAAAACGTAAAAAATTGTATTATTACCAATTTTTGTTAGAAAATTTTTTACTTAAATTTTAACAGTATCACTTCAATAAAAATGTAACTTACTAATTTTATTTTTTTGCATACTACTGACTAGCTTTTTACAACATTGAATAGCCAAATGCATTAATATCTCCTGTCAACCGAAAAACACTAATAGGGTCAAAGAGAAAGGGAGGTATGTTTCATTGAGGAGAAATTTATATGAATAATAGGGAAATATATGGATAGAAAAATGGTGGAATGTGAGTTTGGTAGAAAAATATAAAAAAAATTGTTTGGTAAGATAAAATTTTGATGGAGAAAATAATTGATATTACAAAAATAGCCTTGTATTTAATTTTTTTTCAAATGCTGCCCTTAACCCGTTAAAGATGGGGGTATCCTTTGCCAAGCTCCAAATAAAAAAAAAAAAAATAGATCTAACACGAACGACCAAAGATTTGTTGAGGTTTCCGGTGAGCAAAAGGGGCACCTCGTGTTTAGAATCCTCACAACCCACAAAGCCATTAAAATCTGTCCACATAGCATCATCCGCCATACTGTCCAGTTCATTAAGGAAAAACCTATAAAGTTGAAGTTGTGACACTTCATCCTCACTGTGGTCGGTTGCAATTTATCTGAGTTTTCATCCAGACTATTGAAAGAAAAAGAAGCTTCCAAAACATATACAGGATTTGTCACTTGTTTTCCCCCATACTCATAAGCTTCCAAGTCTTGCTCTTTTGGAAAGTGATCACTCTAACAAAGTCGGTAAAAAAATTAATTTATTATTTTTTTAATAAAAAATTACGAAAAATTAGTCGTTTTAAAAAAAATTATGAAACTATAGCAGTCAATCACGCCCAAAAGGAAAACTCTTCCATTACCATATCGATGTCTTCATCATCGATCAATTGCAAGCTCATGTATTGTTCAAGTTGCCATAATCTTGCTGTGACTAGAGTGATCAATTGGTTGTCTGCGAGACATAATTTTTGACGTATTTTCTGATGCAGCTCTGCAACCGTTGAGTTCCGTTTAATACGTGATGACCTTTTCTCCCCTGCAAAAATAACACCACGACGACCTTCTTCTATCCTACCGTTAAAATAAAGAACAACACGAATAGTATCAGAACTCATTTTAAAAATCAAAATATGAAAAGATAAAATAAAATACGAGTAAACAAGTGCAAACTATCAAAGAGTTTTAAGCATAACAATGAGAGAGTTGTGAAGAGTGTGTAGGAGGGTGGACGTTTAAATAGAGTGCAGTTTAGTCACTCACGCCCAGGACTGGGCAGGACCACCCAGTGGGTCACGCCCTACGTTGGGCGTGTTACCCCTGTGGGTCACGCCCTTCCTTGGGCGTGTCTCTCTCCTCCTTGGTCACGCCCTATTTTGGGCGTGTTACCCAGGGTGGTCACGCCCTCTGCAGGGCGTGTCTCTCTCCTGGTGGTCACGCCCCCTTTTGGGCGTGATTGACTGCTATAGTTTCGTAATTTTTTTTAAAACGACTACTTTTTCGTAATTTTTTATTAAAAAAACAATAAATTAATTTTTTTGCTAACAAAATCAACAAAGTCGATTTGGTAGGGGGCAAAGCGAGGGTACGCTCGTCTTTGTCTAGAATCCAGTCTGCGGCTTTTCTACCATACCACGTTGCCATGGGATAAATTTAACAGGCTAAATGGATAGAAAACATATGCAACTTGGTTATGTAGGAAACTGATTTAGGTGGGTAAGTTTGAAAAAACCTTCAACCAAACATGATAAGCTTAGATGCCCATTTTTCATTCGCAATCAATCTCAACCAAACACTCCCTCCTCAAAGTTACGGTCATTATTCTGTCACAAGACCAAATTTAATTGATATTTTATAACAGGTTATACAATATTATTTCATACATTTACTTTGATTAAGAATTTAAGATGCGATCCAACCCCGCCAATCCTTGTAATCGCAAAAAATACAATATAATTTCATACATTACTTTTTTTTCTAAATATAAAAACTAATCTTATGTATTTATTATTGTTCTTCTAAATACAAATATAACTAAAAGAGAAACTATATAACTCTAGACAATTTAAGGGGGTTCTTAGAGTTTGTTTGAGACGTTTTTTTTAAGTCAAAAGTTACTTTTAAACGTTATTCCAAAAAAAAGACACTTTTACACTAAAGTTTAAAAAAAAAAACCTTAAAAAAAAAATTAAAAGTTAATTTTTTTTTTTGCTAAGCAAAATTAAAAGCTATTTGATAATTGTATTAAGTGTCTCTTCGGCGTATTTAGTTTTATTTTCTCTTCTTCTTAAAAACATAAGCTTAGCCAAATATATTTTTGTAAAAGCTCTTACTATGAAAAAATATATAATGAAGAAAAAAAAACTTTCAAGAGGAGTTTTTTTGTTTTAAGATGTATGTCACTTTTTTTGACTCTTCATTTATTTTACAGTTTTACCCTTATTTTAAATTTATATTTATAAATTTTATCTTTAACCCTAATAATTCATTTTAATAATAAATTATTTTATTTTTCCTTCTTTAAAACCATAAAAAATAATTTTATATAATCAGCAAAGACCTTAAAAATAATTTTTAGTTAAAAAAAAAAGATGTGTCAAAATGGTTTTAAGTAGGAGTGTTAACAGGCCGAATCGAACCGAGCTTTGGTATTAAAAGACTAAGTCTGTGTTTAAAGTGTCAGTCCTATCAAACCTGTTATCTGTTGTGAATATAATTATCGGCATGTGGCCTGACTTATTTACAAAAATAAAAATCTGATTTAGCCTGTTTAATAAAATTAAGACAATAAAAAAGAAATAATTATTTCATAAATATTCATAAATTCAATTTACATCTAAAAACCCTAAAAGACCCTTGGTTTCATTTACCACCCCCGGCTCTAAGTTGTTCTTAAGGTTTTAAAGGAAGAAAGATGAAATGATTTGTTATTAAGGTAAATGATAGAAGAATTTTATTAATCTCATATTAAAGGAGATAAGTTATCTCATATCATAGAGATAAATTTATGGGCTCCACCATCTGGAAAAAAAAATGGCACAGTTATCGAAGAATGTGTAAAAAAAAAGTAATCACATGTAGCATAAGAGTAATTTTGAGTAATTTTTACCATGATAAAATTTAGAATAAAGGTATAATTGAAAAAACATATATAAAATTCCAAAAGACTAACATACATCTTGGAAAAAACTGTCAGACAACTTTTATCTTTTAATTTTTTTTATTCATTATAAAAAAAAAAGTTATTATTACTGTAAAAGCTTTTGTAAAAACTAAAAATAAGAAATTCCAAATATTCACTTAATCTAGTATTGTAAACTTTCACAGTTTGAAAGGTAGAAGCCAGTTCAATGAGAAGAGCAAGCTGCTCAAAACGCATCAACTTAACAGTGTTCTCATTAATCCCCAGCAACTCATATGCCTTTGCCAATGCAAAGGTTGCAGCTCTAGCTTTTGAAGATGTCTCTAGTATCTAAAAGAATCAATTATAATTCAATAAAAAATGAACGAATATAAGGAAAAAAGAATGATAGTAATATCTATTAAAGTTAAGGAAAAAAGAAATGAACGAATATAACAAAGGCAGACAACACCCACACCTTATGATTCAATAAAAAATGTATTTAAAAACCCCATTTTCTCTTCCAATTTTGGAGAAATAGCAAATTGAGAAGCCTGGTAAAAGCGAGGATCAAGCCACCGAAGAAAGTAATGGAACAAAATATTTCAAGGTCCTTGCGAAAGAAAAGCCAACCAAGCCACATATCGTGTGGAATAGTTCTGAAAATCTTCTTGTTCCGGTTTTGTATGCCGAACTTCGACAGATATGACAATGTAGATTTTGCATGCCGAACTTTAACCACACAATTCCAATTCCCTTGCTAGTTGTTTCATTTAAAAGCTAAGGAAAAGATCATTTTGTATTTTAAATAAGTTACAGAATTTTCATGTCTCGATCAACACCAGATTCAGCATTCATATCTAGTTCCTTCATGCATTCAGCATTTGTAGCCACAGTGATCAATTACAACCGAATATATGTCAATTTTATATTATTAGTTAGCAAGACAAACAGAAAGAGCATTTCGTAACAGAAAATTAAACTCAAAATTTCAACTTCCTAACTGTAACTCACAGGTCCTCTAATGGTGTTTCTCGCAAACACACAAACAAGTCTCTGAATATACCTCTTTCTATATCTGTATATGCCAAGCCACTTTACAATGGTTTACATGGTGCTATTTAAAAGCATTAGCGAAAGACTAAAAACCAACTTAGGAAAACTAAACACAGTAAAGACTACTTCATAGAAACTCTAAACTCATTAATGTCCACTAACATATTCCTAAGGACACACCCCTTCACCAAACGACTCTTCATTTTCTATTTTTCTTTAATTAAATAAAGTTTAAACCAACAAAACTCCCCCTTAAACTTTAATATCTCTACCGTCCTTCATTCCCATCTTCTTCTTGCAATTTTCAAACAATAACGTCGGCAGGGGTTTTGTGAAAATATCTCCAACTTGATTTCGGCTTGCAACATGAGTGAGCTCCACCTTTCCTTCTCTGACTTGATCTCGGATGAAATGGAACCTGACATCAATATGCTTACTTCTTTCATGGTTGACCGGGTTCTTTGCTAACTCGATCGCGGATTTATTGTCAACTCGGATTTCAGTTGAACCGACTTGCTCTTGCTCCAACTTGCTCAATAAATTTCTCAGCCAAATTGCATGACAAACACACCAGGAAGCAGCAACATACTCGGCTTCGCATGTAGATAAAGTCACAATAGGTTCCTTCTTTGACACCCACGTGAATGCCGTGTTTCCCATGAAAAATACATAGCCAGCCGTGCTTTTCCTGTCATCAACATCTCCGCACCAATCACTATCCGAATATCCTGTCAGTTTGTACTTATCCGACTTCGAGTAATGAAGTCCTTGCGAGATTGTTCCTTGAACATATCTTAAAATTCTCTTTGCCGCCTTCCAATGAGTATAGCTCGGCTCTTCCATAAATCGGCTTATTATTCCAACACTCAGACACAGATCCGGTCTCGTACATGTCAAATACCTCAGACTTCCAACTAGACTCCGATAAACACTCGGATCTATCTTTTCACCTCCATCATATCTTGAAAGTCTAACACCGGGTTCCATAGGAGTTGAAACCGGGTTGCAATTACTCATTTTGAACTTTTCTAAAATTCCTTTTGCATAGGCTTCCTGAGAGACGAAAATCCCAGATTTGTCTTGTCTGACCTCCAAACCAAGAAAATATTTCATTAGACCGAGATCCGTCATCTCGAACTCCTTCGTCATTTTATTCTTGAAGTCTTGAATCATCTCTTCATCATTACCCAAGAAAATCAGATCATCAACATATAGAGCAACAAGTAGAGTTTTACCTCCCTTTTTCTTCACATAGAGTGCATGTTCATACGGACATTGTTCAAATCCATCTTTCTTGAAGTAATTGTCAATTCTTGTGTTCCAGGCTCTTGGGGCCTGCTTCAACCCATACAAAGCTTTCTTCAGTCTCAACACTTTTCTTTCTTGTCCTGCTTTCATGAATCCCGGAGGTTGTTCCAGATACACCTCCTCTTCGAGTACTCCATTTAAGAATGCCGACTTCACATCCATCTGATAGATCGGCCATCCGAACTGGGCTGCTTGAGAAATTAACAGCCTGATAGTCTCCATTCTTGCTACGGGTGCGAACACCTCGTCATAGTCAATGCCGGCCTTTTGTCTATACCCTTTCGCCACTAGCCGGGCTTTATATCTTTCGATCTCCCCCTTAGCATTCATTTTCTTTTTATACACCCATTTCACACCAATGGGCCGACTTCCTTTGGGTAGCTCGGCTAACTCCCACGTCTTGTTCTTTTCTATTGCTTTAATTTCCTCTTCCATGGCTGATTGCCACTTCACATTTCGAATTGCTTCTTCAAAACTCACTTCCTCAGAGTCTGCTAACAAACA
>JAVKPL010001832.1:0-17435 GCA_032173675.1 Gastrolobium villosum | reverse complement strand
GATTCCGCCGAAGATTTTGACGGAAAATGAATTCCGTCGAAAATGGATGAATAAAATAAATGCAAAAGAAATTGATTTTGTGAAGTTTTTCGACGGAAAATGGATTCCGTCGAAGATTTTTGACGGAAAATGAATTCCGTCGAAAATGGATGAATAAAATAAATGCAAAAGAAATTGATTTTGTGAAGTTTTTCGACGAAAAATGGATTCCGCCGAAGATTTTTGACGGAAAATGAATTCCGTCGAAAATGGATGAATAAAATAAATGCAAACGAAATTGATTTTGTGAAGTTTTTCGACGAAAAATGGATTCCGTCGAAGATTTTTGACGGAAAATGAATTCCGTCGAAAATGGATGAATAAAATAAATGCAAAAGAAAATGATTTTGTGAAGTTTTTCGACGAAAAATGGATTCCGTCGAAGATTTTTGACGGAAAATGAATTCCGTCGAAAATGGATGAATAAAATAAATGCAAAAGAAATTGATTTTGTGAAGTTTTTCGACGGAAAATGGATTCCGTCGAAGATTTTTGACGGAAAATGAATTCCGTCGAAAATGGATGAATAAAATAAATGCAAAAGAAATTGATTTTGTGAAGTTTTTCGACGGAAAATGGATTTCGTCCAATGAATAAAATAAATGCAAAAGAAATTGATTTTATGAATCTTTTCGGAAAATGGATTGCGTCCAAGATTTTTGACGGAAAATGAATTCCGTCGAAAATGGATGAATAAAATAAATGCAAAAGAAATTGATTTTATGAATCTTTTCGACGGAAAATAGATTCCATCGAAGATTTTTGACGAAAAATGAATTCCGTCGAAAACGGATGAATAAAATAAATGCAAAAGAAATTGATTTTATGAAGTTTTTCGACGAAAAATGGATTCCATCGAAGATTTTTTGACGGAAAATGAATTCCGTCGAAAATGGATGAATAAAATAAATGCAAATGAAATTGATTTTGTGAATTTTTTCGACGGAAAATAGATTGCTTCGAAGATTTTTGTCAGTTGTAGCAGTTTCTGTTGTAATCCTTTGAGTCTATATATTCGACCCCAACATTGAATGAAATTAAGTTGTTGATTCAAAGCTCCTTCTGTTAAGTAAGCATTCAATTTATGCTTCTAGAGGCTGATTAGATACTACACAGGGGTAATTCACTTTGATACTCTCTCTCTCTATTTTTAGTGTTGTCTTTGCTTCTTTTGCAATAACATGTTGAACTTATTTCGGTATAATTCATTTTGCAATGGTTCTGTTTTATTGGAAGCTTCTTCCCTGAAAATTCATTCACTTGTCATTTATTCATGATTGAATAAAGACAAAAAAGAAGAAGCGGTTTTCTTAAAACAGCGACTGAGATGTTTATATTGTTACTTTTAATTATTGGTCTTATGTTCAGGTGTTGATATTCCGATTGCTATACTTGGCGCTGAGACTGACAAATATTCTCCTCCAGAGCTTGTGAAACAATTTGAACAAATCCTTATTGCTAAATCCGGGGTCAGATTATTTTTTCTTTCTTTTTTGGTTTTCAGCCATCCTTTTATATTACCTTGATGATATACTAGTGTTATTATTTTTGGTTAATTTCACACACATATATATATATATATATATATATAGTCAATTACAAGATCTGTATATATATAGTCAATTACAAGATCTGTAGTCAGTCAAATCAGATTGGTTAGCTTTTTTGCATTTTTTTGCTGCTATCCGTGTTAGTAAAAAAATTGTTCATATGTGGTGTTCAACTGTTCATTAGACCAATCAAAATGGGCAATTGAGTTGACATTTTTAAGTTGGGGGCCCTTGCCATATTTGTTAAAGAAATTGTTTGTTTTTGCACCACATATATAACAACATAAAAATCTTGTATATATTTAAGAAAGGTTTTCATTTTATCCTTTAACATAACACAACAAACTTTTCTAAACACACAACATTTTGTGGGGCCCACACATTTTAAAATAAAAAATAAAAATATGGTACGCAAAATGAATCTCTATGACATTAACAATCACTTTTCCTACAAAATAATAAACATAAAACCCATTTAAGAATTATTAAATCACTTATGAACGAATTTTTGTTTTCTGCAGGTTGATAGTTTGGTTAAAATATTTCCAAAAGTTTCTCATGGTTGGACTGTGAGATACAACACTGAAGATGCGGAAGCAATGAAGGCTGCAGAGGAGGCCCATCAGAACTTGCTGGACTGGTTTGCTAGACTTAATAAGTGAAAATCTTGTTCCGTTAAGAACTTCTATATTGATCGCATCATCGTGTACTATAGTCAAGGGTTTAAAAAATAAATAAATGTTGTATTATTGCTCGTTGGTCGTGGATCATATGTTCATTGTAATAATTTTGCTTTCGGTGATTTGAGATCTTAAGAAATCATATTTCACGACTTATTAAATATCTAGATTTAATCCACCTATGTTCTTTGTTTATTTTATACTGAATATATAATTTTTGAAAGAAAAAATAGTTGGGCGATTATTCTTGCCCACACACGTGAATCCTTGGATATTTGGGTCCCTTTCACTCGAATCTCGTTGGGTTTCTGTTTGGGTGTTCAATTGGATGAAACGCTCTCTCAAAACGTTCGAGGCTTGCTCAACATCCAATGAACTACGGGTAACCGTTGATAATCTATTTGGAGAAAGAAGACCCATTTAAAGGAGGGAGATGAGGAGTTTTGGGGACGTGATATTATATTTTTCTAAAAGTGATTGTTGGAGGAGGCAATGCTGGATGAGGATAGGATGGGTGAGCTTCGAGTTGGTTATAGTGAAATAAGGAAGGGTTGAATGCTGGTGGTGGAAGATGGTGCATGGAAGGGAATGGAGATGGAAAGTGATGAATGATGGCGGTGGAGACTGGGGTTGGGTTGAGGAATACAACTACCGTGTTTCTGTTTTTTTAAGTTAACATTGTTACAATGATATTGGTGTAAGTATATAGGTTTATTGTTTCCATCATTGAAATTTAGTATTTAATTTATGATAATTAGTCTAGAACAGAGATCAAATTTTAATAATGATGCTTTGCTTCTTCCGGAGAAAAGGTAACGGCAAAAATTATTTAAACAGAAAATTACTCGAAAAGAAAATAATCAAATTATTGAGTGATATAGAGAAATTGAGCGTGAGAGAATCGTGACAAGATTGAATTTATTGTGTATGATTGTAATAAATTAATAGTGAGAAGATAGCTTTGGGATGGTACCTCCCAAAGTGATGAACACAACCTTTGGGCTTTATGCCTTTGATATATTTATATGATGTGCACAGAGAATATACGTTCTTCTCAAAGTGGTATCTGACAGGGTTTCCCGGGATATTAGTAGGAACATTGGGAAGAGGTGTTTGGCAGGATATCCGGGACACTAGGAAGATGTGAATTGATTATGGCCAATGTGATTTATTTGTGACTGGCAGGGTTTCCCGGGTTACACGGTAGACTGGCAGGATTTCCCTGGTCTACCATGGTTCTTTTTCCACTACTCCACTAAATAAACTTAATAAAGATTATGAATGATATTTGATTCGATTTGAATAAGACATATTTCCTTTATTTGAACTTTAGTCTTTGGTTTTACTTGAATGTAATAAAGAGCCTTGCACTTGTCCCCTATGAAGCACCGACACTTCAAAAACCCTGACGTGTCGTGTCCGACACTCTCGGACACTCGGACACTCCCCGACACTCCAACACGCATTATAGAAATTCAAAAAAAGTTCAAATGTTGATTTGTGTTGAGTTTTTAGTTCCAACTATTAGATTCGTTGGATTACGATTATCATGTTATTGAGTTTAATATAAATATTTGGGATATGCTATGTTTCTTTGCAAAATTTATGAATATTATAGGTTTAGATTCATTTTTTTGTTAAATTATTGAATATTAAATATAATATATACTACATAAATTAAAAATATTATTTAATATCAAAACGTGTCCTAACGTGTCGAAATCTAACATTTTTTAGAATTAATGCGTCGGAGTGTCGTGTCGTATCGTGTCACGTGTCCCGTGTCGGTATCGGTGCTACATAGCTTGTCCCTGTAAGAACCCGCACCGCTAATTAAGGTAATTAGCGAATTAATTATGATAATTAGGAAATAATTCCATAATTGACCCTAATAATTATTAATGGGCTTAGATAATTATATTGAGTGAGTAAAAATGCTGAAAGTCGCTTTTCGGAAGAAAAGCGCAGATACCGGTTCTGCTACTCGGTATAAATGCGTACCGGAAAAGTATCCCGGAAAATTATAACGAATGCATGATAATTACTAGAATATTATGTAGGACTTGTAAAACAAGTTTCAAGTCAAAATGACGTAATCTGATGCCAGAACTGATACTGGCTATGGAAAAGCGCGTACCGGAAAGGTGCTCCGAAAAATAAAATAAAAATATGAAAAATCCTAGAAAAATGCGTAGGTCTAGAATCCGAAGTTTGAGATCAAGATCTTTTACTTTGCGATTAAGGCTAATACTGCGCGATTAGTGACTTTGCCTATATATAGGCACACTAAGGCACAAAACCCTAGGTGCCTTATTTTTCCTACGTGACTGCTGCTTCCACCTTTCTTTCTTCTTCCTCTTCTTCCTCTTCTTCTTCTTCTTCTTCTCTTCTTCTTTCTTCACCATCCCTCCTTCCAAGCAACTAGAGTGTGTCTTGGGTGAGGGTGGTGCAACCTTTTCTGAGTTGAGAAGGCTGTGTGTGTGAGGTTAGTGAGCTGAACTTGAAGCTTTAGTGATGGCTACTTTGTGGTAGTCATTGTAAGCTTCAAAGTGCCTTCTTGTGGTGCAAGAACCCACCTTGAAGTGCCATTTTCGTGCTCATACTTAGGCTGAGTTTGAAGTGTCTTGAGAGAGCTCCAAGAGCATACCTTGCCTCTGTTTTGAACTTTGGTAAGTTACCTCACTATGATCATGGGTTTATAATGCTTAAGTTGATGTCTTGACCATGTTTAATGAGTAAACAAGAGGGTATAATGTATATGAACCTAAAATGGATTAAAGATGCATGCTTTAACGTGTACATGTGTTAAAAGTTGGATCTTTGGGATGGATACTCACGAAATGCAGAAACTGCATTCTGTCGTGAGATATCCGGATATTTGTCGAACAGATATCCGGATATCAGTATCCGGATATGGTATCCGGATATGGTATCCGGATATTGATATCCGGATATGGGATCTGGGTATCCGGATATGACATATCCGGATATGTCCAGTGTGATATCCGGATATGGCATATCCGGATATGCCCCTTCTGATATCCGGATATCCTGGGTTCTGCGCAGACAGTAGCTTCACTGTATGAACAGTAAGCTATGGAGTGTGTGTGAACCCTAGTTTAAGGAAGTTGAACTTCTGTAATAAAAGGACTAAGTCAGAATCATATGATTAAGGGCTTATTAAGGCTTTGTTGGAAGCCTTAAGACGTAAAACGTAAAGGAAAGGCGTAGTCTTTAAGTTGTATGCATGTTGTGCATTAATATTGACTTGATAAATGGTCCATATCAGATTGTGATACTGCTGGTTGAGGACTAGTGAGTGGTTGGACTCTTAACTTGGATAGCTAGCTTGCAAGGTAAGCTTTCGTGTCCTCGGTTTAGCCATTTTGATGTTCCACCATGTCCCATGGGGATGGGTTTATGCATGCTGTGTTACATGCTTTGATTATTTTGGAAATGCTGTTGAGCTGTTTATATGTAATGAGCATTATGATATGCATGTGGTGTCCACCTAGACGGCAATCCTGAGTATGTAGTACATACAAGATGGAGAAGCATGTGGGTGAGGTGCAGGTAGTATCCATGTACTCATGTAGGCATAGACGTATTCCTACATTTCTCTGGCCAGTAGATTTGAAAGCACACATGACATGATTAATTGCTGCATCGCATGATTTTAGAACTTATACTGTAATACTGTTTTTAGAACTTATATTACACATGTAAGTGAGCTTGGGGTGGAGACTCCTTGAGGACCCCTTGTCTTACTGAGATTTCTTGTTAGAGATCTCACCCCACGTTTGGGGACGCTTATTTCAGGATCAGGTAATGTTGAGGGCTCAGGTGGCAGGAGGCCAGAGTTGAGCTGATTGATGATATGCTGACTGTTGTTATGCCATTTCTACTGATTGTTTATGTTTTCTGCTTTTATTATGCTGATTATGTTGAGACTATTTGTTGGGCATTGTTGCCTTATTTGGTGAGCATGGGGTTTGTCCATGCCACATGATTGTGTTATTGTCCTTTTATTTTAATGTTGTAATTAATGTATCAGGATTTTGACCCAGGCTACTTGTGTAGACCTGCGGCCTTAGATACTCACTTTACTATTTATATATGAGGTATTCCAGTTAGATGTCTTGCAATCTACATACAGGCAATATTTTTATGAAAATGATTAAGTAATCAAGTTGGTTAAGTTAATGACGTCATAATTGAATTAAAGAAAAAGTTATTCCGCATTTTAATTAAGCGTGGCTTAATACGATAGTGTGTTAACAATCCGGGTTAACACGGGCTGTTACATTTTATGGTATCAGAGCACTTTCTAGGGAAAAGCCTGTATGTATTGCAATAACTTAGGATGTGTCGTTGCGTGTCTACTTTGTGTTCACTCTGACTGGTGTGCGTTACGATAATGCATATGTGACCACATGGCGTGGGCCTGATCAACTCATTCTTTGTGTAACTTGTGCAGAGTCATGGTGCCACCAAGGAGGAACACGAGTACGAGCGAGGATCAGACGGATCCTGTCCTGGCTGCATTAGCTGAGATGCAGGCGGCCCGACTAGCCGACCAGGAAGCCACGAGGCTGGCAAACCGGGCGATGCTGGACGCAATTCGAGATGCGAACCGGCAAACCACGGCAGAGGTTCTGGAGGAGAACCGGATGGCCAACATGACTATGATGAGGGTCATGTTGGAGGAGTTGAGGGCTGGTCCTGCTGCGGGCCAGGGTCCTCCACCACCTCCACCGCCGCCACCGCCTCCACCTCCGCCTAGTCAACAGGAGGACTCCCAGAGCCAGATGGGTGAGGGTAGTCACTTGACGGGGGCCATGCAGACTATCCCCGTACTTGCTGAGGATCGTGACGAGATCGATCGCCGGCTGAATGCTTTCCGCAAGCATAAGCCACCTTCATTCGACGGATCGTATGATCCCATTGCTGCTGCTAGATGGCTTCAGGCGCTGGACAAGATTTTCCGGATCATGCAGTGCACGGATCCGCAGAAGCTGTTGTTCGCCACGTACATGCTGGAGGGCGAGGCCCATGAGTGGTGGACCAACCTTTCTCAGGTCTACGAGATGCAGGGTCATGTGATGACGTGGCCATTCTTCGAGGAGAGCTTCCTGGGTCAGTACTTCCCTTATGACTCACAGGAGAGGAAGCAGGGAGAGTTTGACCGGTTGGTTCAGGGCTCGTTGTCTGTCGACGAGTACCTGGCCAAGTTTAATGAGCTGGTGAAGTTTTCACACTTCAGGATGGCGAGGCCTACTCCTACATTCTTGGCTGCTAAGTTCCGCAGGGGACTTAATGAGGATATTGCTGGTTACTTAGCTGGGTCTGCATCCAGAGATTTTGGGACACTGGTCCAGCAGTGTCGTGATATTGAGGACTTCTACAGCACGAGTAAGGCCAAGAAGGCCAAGATGGAGGTACCACAGGGTACCGGCGGTTCTACTCCCTGGAAGAACAAGAATTTTGCCAACAAGGGCAAGGGCAAACCGTTGGCGGCTAAGCAAGCGCCAAATCAGTTCAGAAAGACTGCTGCTCAGGGGAACACAGCTAGACCTCCTGCTCCCAGATGTTCGGGATGCGGGAAGTCACATTTTGGGCCGTGCTCTACCGGACAGTTGATATGCTTCCAGTGTGGCAAGGAGGGCCACTACTCCAGAGATTGCCCGACGGCGAGAGTTGCTGCAGTGCAGGCTGTGCCGTTGCAGATGGTTCCTACTGGGGCACCAGCAGTGCCACCTACTACGGGGCGTGTGTATACGTTGGATCGTCAGCAGTCGGACAGAGCTCCGAACCTGGTCAGAGGTACTGTTACCGTTGGTGGATCAACTGTTGATGTTTTATTTGATTCCGGGGCAACGCACTCTTTTGTTGCTACCCCTATTGCTGTGGGGCTTGAGTTGCCCAGTGATGTGCTTTCTCCACCGATGCGGGTTACCACCGCCACCGGAGAAAAATGTTTGACCTCCACTGTTCATCGCGATGTAGCGTTTCAGTGGGATGGCCGTGACTTCTCGGTAGATCTGATAGGATTACCGATGGCCAACCTTCAGATTATTTTGGGCATGGATTGGTTGTCCAGAAACTGTGCAATGATTGACTGTTGTGCCAAGAAAGTGGTGATGTCTCCGGGTGGGTCCACAGCCAGTTCCTCACCGTTCATTTTAGTCCTGCAGGCGAGGAGGGCCTTGAGAGCAGGGGCATTTGGCTATGTCATGTTGGGAGGTTTGGTGAGTGGGACACAGGAGGATCTCACTGGCATTCCTGTGGTGAGGGAATTCCTCGAGGTGTTTCCTGAGGAGATTCCTGAGTTTCCACCGCAGAGGGAGATAGAGTTCTCCATAGATTTATTGCCTGGTGTGGGGCCTATCTCGTTGGCTCCATACCGGATGTCGCCACCAGAGTTGGCGGAGCTGAAGAAGCATATTGAGGAGCTTTCAGCGAAAGATTTTATTCGGCCGAGTGTGTCTCCCTGGGGAGCACCGGTCATTTTTGTTAAAAAGAAAGATGAGACCATGCAGTTGTGCACCGACTACCGACAGTTGAACAAGGTGACAATCAAGAACAAGTACCCTCTTCCACGCATTGATGATTTGCTGGATCAACTCAGGGGTGCTTGTGTGTATTCCAAGATCGATCTCCGGTCTGGTTACCATCAGATACGGGTAAAGCCGGAGGATGTCCCAAAGACAGCATTTCGCTCGAGGTACGGGCACTACGAGTACTTGGTGATCCCGTTTGGACTCACCAATGCACCCGCAGTGTTTATGGACTACATGAATAGGATCTTCCAGCCGTACCTGGATCAGTTTGTGATCGTCTTCATTGACGACATCTTGATCTACTCCAAGACGGAGGAGGAGCATACCGAGCACTTGAAGATTGTGTTGCAAGTGCTAAAAGAGAAAAAGCTTTATGCTAAACCGTCAAAATGTGAGTTTTGGCTCAAGGCGGTGAAATTTCTGGGTCATGTGATTTCTGCTAATGGAGTTGCAGTTGATCCTAACAAGATTGAGGCCGTAATGGATTGGGAGAGGCCCAAGACGGTTACAGAAGTGAGAAGCTTCCTGGGTTTGGCAGGCTACTATCGGAGGTTCATAGAGGGATTTTCCAAGATGGTGCTACCGATGACTCGCCTTACCCGAAAGGAGACTCCATTCGTGTGGACACATGAGTGTGAGGAGTGTTTCTAGGAGTTAAAGGAGAGACTGACTACTGCTCCAGTGTTAGTTCTTCCTGATCCTGCAGAGCAATTCGAGTTGTACTGCGATGCCTCTGGTAAAGGACTTGGCTGTGTGCTGATGCAGAAAGGTAAAGCGGTTGCTTACGCTTCAAGACAGTTGAAACCTCACGAGGAGAACTACCCGACTCACGACTTGGAGTTGGCAGCCATTGTTTTTGCTTTCAAGATTTGGAGGCATTACCTGTTTGGCATGAAGTTTGCTGTATTCAGTGATCACAAGAGCCTGAAGTATCTGTTTGACCAGAAGGAGTTGAACATGAGACAGCGAAGATGGATGGAGTTCTTGAAGGACTACGATTTTGAGTTGAGGTACCATCCTGGCAAGGCCAATGTGGTAGCCGATGCTTTGAGTCGGAAATCCGTGAGCTTATCCAGCTTAATGATGAACGATTACGAGATGATCGAGAAGTTCAGAGACTTGAGAGTGAACTCCTTGTTTGGGGGTGCACTGCTTGAGATGGAGACAACAGAGGTGATTAATGAGCTGATGGAAAAGATCAAAGAGGCGCAAGTGCAAAGAGAGTGCCTCGATTATGTGAAGAACCAGGACGGTGTGTCTTGGAACGATGACAGATTGCTGCTGTTCCAGAAGAGGATTGTTATTCCTCGAGGGCCACTGACTGAAGAGGTTATGGCAGAGGCTCATAAGGGCCGGTTCACTATCCACCCTGGTGCCACAAAAATGTACCAGGACTTAAAAAGGAATTTTTGGTGGCCGGGCATGAAGAAGGACATAGCGGTCTACGTGTCCAAGTGTTTGATATGTCAGAAAGTGAAGATCGAGCACCAGAAACCGTCTGGTAAACTTCAACCTCTGGAGATTCCACAGTGGAAGTGGGAGAGTATTTCCATGGACTTCGTGGTGGGATTGCCTAAAACTCAGGCTGGTTGTGACTCTATCTGGGTCATTGTGGACAGATTGACCAAGTCTGCCCATTTTCTTCCAGTGAAGGTATAACACCTCACAATTCTAAATTAAGTAATTAAAGTATTAAGTGAGAAATTAAGTGATGGATTAGTGAAAATCCCAAAGATTAGGCCAAAATACAAAAAAAGGGCAAAACAGTAATTAGCCAACACGCAACCCTAGGAAGGTAAAAAATTGAGCAGGAGGTCTCAGATGATAAAAATAAGCCTGGAAATAGATTCAGAACAAAAAATTGAGTGGATAGGCAAGTTTCAGAAAAATCAGTGAATAGTGTTTTTCGCGGGTAAAAATACCGGAGTCAGATTGCACCGTAAAACGTGCCAGTGGAATTTTGAGCTCTAGGTTTCAAATATTGATTTTAAATGGTCCATAGAAATAGGAAATATGATTTCTGATAATATTTGAGGGATTTAAGTCAATTTGTGGAAGTTTGTCAACGGAGCGCGCTGTACCTTAAAGCAGTGTTTTTCCGAACAACCGGAAAGCTCCAAATTTATCTGAGGGAGTAAAATTAAAGGATTTTGTCAAGATGAAAAATTATAATTTCTCATTAGGTTTTTAAATTGTGAATTTTAGTGATAATCGGAGGGAAATTCGGGTGAGTTTTAAATCACGTGGGATCCGGTACCCACTATAAGTCAAATAAACATTTCTTAAGCACTATTCACCTTCTTCATTCACGTATTTTTCCCTTCTTCCCACAGCAACCAGCCCCTTTCCTCTTCATCTTTGTGCAATTTTCTTCCTTTCCATAAACCAAGCTATACTCAACCAAATTCAACAAAGTTTGTGTTGAATCTTGATGGAAAACACCTTCTGAATCCATTGGTACCACTATTGAGTCTTGAAATTGAGTGTGGGAGGAGATCCACCACTGTTTATATTTCAGTTTTCATGCAAAAAAGGGTGATTATGTTGATTTCAAATGCTCCAATGGTGGAGTATGCTTAGGTGGAGCCATATACCGTGCAATTGGGTAAGTTATTTCAACATTTCATTGGTTAAATTTTGAGTTGTGATAATTGCCCCTAAAGAGGGATTTTGTGATATGTGGTGTTAGAGAGCTCAAATGGAAAATGTCTATTAGATGATAATGTCTTAGAATGATGTATTAATGCTAGAAATGCAATGAAAATTTTAAGCGAAAAAAATGGATTTTTAACTTAGAAAAAAATTGATGCATGAAATGGAATTTTTGAGTTTTGTGTTAATGTGTGGTATAGTGAATTGTAGTGTGATTATATGATGTTAGGAAGTGATTATGTGAGTTGTGGGCCATAGGAATTGAGTGGAAATCCTTGGTTTGGACTAACCAAGATTAGGCCATTTATGTACAATTGAGCAAATTGATGTTTTAGAACACTTTGGTGTTGTGTTGTGTGATGGAAAAGTTATTAGATGGGTTGTGTGGTGATTGGCATGTGGAAGAATCAATGTAAAAATGATAAGTGTTGAAAGTGGCAAAATGTGCCTAAAGTGTAATAATTCGCAAAACGTTGCGAAAAAGTCGTAAAACCGTAAAACGGCGATTGAACTAGCCTTTGGGTAACCTAAGTAAGTGAAATAAAATGAGAAAGAAAATTTAGAAAAATAAAACCCAAAATAACACTATGTAGGCCGAACCCTTAGTGGAGGGGAGAGGAAATCTGACGTTTTCGCGTTTTGACGTATTTTGACTGAAACTGATGGCTGTGCATGGTTGTACAGGTTGCCGTACGTGGATATAAACTTGGAACAGTGAAACAGTGGATTGCCCTTGGTCCTGGATCAAGTGGATTGAGGCGTTCCCTGTGTATCAAGCTATGAGTGGAGCTTCTGCGGAGCTCAGTGGACGGATAAATAGAAAGGTAACCTCTTGGTACTGGGGCTTGTTCCCCTTTTTGTGTTCCACCTTGCTAGTTGATGGCAACGGCAGGAAGTGTGTATGAGTAGTGTAGAACAGCATGAGCATGCATGTGCATTATCACAGTGGGTACTTATGTACCAGATCTCTGGCCAGTAGATATTTTTTAGCCTTCGGGCAAGTGTTTCCGGACTGCCACTGGATAGGTCTCCGAGAGGGAGTTCCAGTTGACCCAGGGTCGTGGTGTGTTATCCGGATAGGAGCACACTAGGTTGTCTCGGGTGTATATGGTTGGAAGGGGTACCTTGGTGGGTTGTTCTATGAACACGCCAGGGGTAGTACCCATAGGCGTATAGCCGAGGACATGGCGTGGTATTGGTAGCTACCATCCCGCATGTCGTAGTTGTTCCGATATATTCCCCCTTTCTCTAAATCCCTTGCTTTATCCCGTTTTATAACAGTGGTGTTGTTTTTATGCTATTTGTATACATCGAAGTGAACCATTGGGCGGAGTTTTCTCCAGAACCTCTTGGTTACTGAGATATATCCGTATATCTCAGTACCATGGATGTATGTAATATGATGGAAGGGCTTTAGGCCTATTATAGGTTTATGATTATCCGTATTATGTTTTATGCATGAAATTGAAAGTAAACTGTTTATGTTTTAAGTGTATATTGGATTGGGTTGTAAGTGCCCCAAGGCGTTGTTGGACCTTGTGTGTGCCACCCATTGGATTTTGCTGGATTTCAGGTGTATTAGTGGTGTTAAACAGGTTATGAAAATTTGGGGATTCTTGGAAATACAAAGGAAACTCTGGCGAATTTTCTGTAGAATTGGCAGTTTTTGGGTGAACTTTGGAGGAACGTATCTCTCTCCATAGTGGTCCGATTGGGACGTGGCATACGCCATTTTGAAGCTTAAGATGTCCCCTACGTTGTGTCAGAAGCCTAGGTTCATTGGTGGTGTGCGCAGCCCATGGGAGCTGTTGTCACACACTGCCCTGTTCTGGCCAGCACCAGTGGGCAGATTCGGGTCTGTGTTGGGAAATTAATTCCCGCTTCGTTACTTGGTCAAATTAAGCGTACGATATGTCAAATCGAAGTTTGAGGTGTCTAGTTTATGGTGTAAAATTTTGAGAGGCAGTGTCCTTGTGGTTAGGTGCAGTTTATTCCGTGAAGTTTGGACGTTTTTAGACTGTTTCGGAGTTGGTAGGCAATGTTGTTTGTCCAACTTCAAACGGCGATAACCGGAGCTCACGAGCTCGGAATCGAGTGTGTGATAGCTTGTTAGAAAGGTAATTGAATAAGGAAAAAAGATAACCTGGAGTTTAAGTTCGGATTTTTATTTTGTGTTCGTAGAAAAACAATTAGCAAGTCCAGTTAAGTGGTAAAAACGTAAAAGTGAGGAATTGGCTAAGTGGGTTTATGGGAACCCCTTAGTATCTTGTAGGTAATAAAATAAAGTGTATAAATAGTTAAGAAAGTCTTCCGCTAGTGTTTCAGTTACGGTCACAGCTTTTTATTATTACGCTTTTTATACTTTTACTGTTCGCGTAATAATCGGAAAAAGTTTATTCTCATTTTTATAAATGAACTGCTGTGATTGTAACTGCGCTTAATATCATAATTAATGTTAACAATACCGGTACGTAACGGGCTGTTACATTTTATGGTATCAGAGCAGTTTTGTTAGGGAACTCTGATAATATATATAGATGTGTTATGTGCTACATAGTTGTATGTAGATTCTTATCGATTACTGTATATGTAATTCCTTAGTGTGGGTCTGATCAATCCATTCCTTTGTGTTACATCTGTGGTCATCGTAAGAAGCCTGCGTAGTAACCTTGAAGCACCGAGTGTGAGTCTTTAGCCTGATGTTGTGGCTGCAGTGTTAAATGCTCCATGGACAAAGGACAGCAGTAAGTCAAGTGTGAATATTAGAAGGCATAAAATAACAGACATGAATATTATATCTGACTTCGATGAAAGTCAAGAGAAAAGTGTATTATAAGCAACAGTGGTGTACAATTTATGATATGTACAATATGAGCATAGACGAACTTTGCAGTAATATGAAAAATGAACATATAACAGAGATGAACTTATGAGATTGGGAACTTCCAAGTATATGTGTAGTATAGTAAGGCAATTATGTACAAGTGGTCTTGATGAATAGACTTCATCAAGGCGAGAGGTTTTGAACCTGAAGAATTATTGAGAAAAGGGAACAGATATTCGTATGCGTGAGTTAAACACGTCATGTTTGATTAGCAGTTATGAGACCAGGACAAGTGCGGTGCACTTGAATGAATTGGGATGGTCCAAGCAGTGAAGCAAATAGAATATTCGATGAGTAATCCTACGAGATTTGACCACTTGAAAGTATGATGCTGATAGATTGATAATGTGAGAGATATTGAAATATGGGAGTGAATTCCATAAAGAGATACTGTTGACTAAACACAAGAGAGGTGAACTAATGATGAGTGAAGGAATCGCCATGGATGACACAAGATATATGTACCATGAAGGCACTATTGCAGTTAGTGGATGTCGACTCAGATTGGCAGACGTATCAGTGATAAAGGAACAAGATGGTTGAGATGTGCAGTAAATTGTACGAAAGTAAAGAGAATTGTAAAGAAATTACGAACTTGTGGTATATGTATATATACTACTAATAGTAGTGCGCTTATGAAAATATTGGTATTTGATACGGAGTGGTAGACGGAGTAAAGGTATTTTCAAGGTAAAGAGACATTCTACAACCACCAAGGGTGGAAGCGATCAGGAAAATTGATGAGTTGCTCTACAGTATTGAGCATATGTTATGTGAGCCGTGGCAGGCAATGGACTAGAATGGTGGCATAAGTTTGTGGGTTATTGTTGTATAACAATAAGGTGAGATGGTATGATTAGTGAATGAATGAATGTAAAATTTAATGTGAAATCAAGTGATTAGTATACGAACCAAGTGAAAATAAAGTGCGAAAGTAAGAGGTTAATGAAAGAACTGATGTGTAAAGTGTAATGATAAGATTTGTTAGTGAGCTGAGGTATAATCGTCAGTGCAAGAACGGACGAGTAGTTTTGAGTGCAAAGGGTTAATGTAAATTTCAGGGCAAGGATTGAGGTGAAGTACTTATCTGTGATTCGACGGAAATGATTGGAAGATCCCTGTGTGATGGGAAATGTGAAACTTATACTGAGAGATTTGAGATGTGTACAGAACTTTGAGAAAATTTAACAATTATGGATTAAGGATTATGTTATGAACCATGACAAGTGATTAGTCAAAGTAAAAGAGTAAACAATCTGTGAGAAGAATAAGCAAGGAAGAGATAATGGACTACGGACTGACGGTAACAAGACAGAAGGAACTATTACGAGTTAGAAGATGTGTACGAAATTACGAAGAGAATGTGGATTATTATAACCATGATTATGTTATAAACCAGGTCAGAGGGGTAACCAAAACGAAAGTAAACTACCAGTGAGAAGAATGACACGAGAAAGTAAGATGAATTAACTTATATGTAACAGGTGTATATTATACCACTACGACTAAGAGTAGGGGGCAGCCCATGTGGTAATACAGAACAGTTTTGATGTTATATACAGAGGTGATTGTTGTTACCCACTATATTGGGAGAGTTTTTCCATATGGTTAACGCAAGATGCGAGGTCATATAGTTTTAAATGGACAATAGTATGTCAGGTTTGGATATAAGAGTTGTGGCTTAGTGTGTAAGAACTCCAAAGTGTGATAGTGAAGCACTATTGTGGGTGTAAAGTAAGTCTGAGGAAATCAATTTTGTCTCTAAGTGAGGTAGCAAGTTAGTTGGAACCCTCGTCTTATGATGAAAAAGGGATGATAAGTGAGTTAAAGTTGACAGAATGAGTAAGTGTCCTTCTAGGAAGGCTAGTGATGATCAAGATTTCAGGTTAAAACAGTAAAGTGTTAGCCCTAAGGAAAAGATAAATTGAAATAGAGTCAAGTGCGAACGTGTATTAATAGATGGGAACTATAGTTGTAATTGATTACCAAAAAGTGAATAGCTTGGTTTTGCTGGTAAAGTATATTGAGAAATGTTGTATGTAATCGCATATGCCACTTATGGTGGAAAGTGTGTGGAAAATGCACAATGTGGATGGTGTTTTGATTAAGTACTAATGAGGTATGGACAAGTGTTTGTGGTAACTTTAAATATTTCGAGAGACTGATGTACCAACTGGTGGTGAATTGTAGAAATAGTGGCAATGATGGAATTAATTTTAAGTGAATTGATAATTGAGTGTCAAGGATTCCTAGTGAATAGGACTTGTATATGAGAGATATGGCATTTTGAATAGTCCATCAGTTAATAGTGAAGTGGGTCGGAAATTGATTTGTTTTAAAGTGTTAAGTGGAAATGAGTAAAGCTGTAAAGTAGTAGTATTTTGAGTTTGACATCCAGGATTAAATGATTATGATTACGAGAAAGTGGTATAAATGAGTGGAACATAAGGTTAAGTGGTAACATCGAAGTGGAATAAAAGTCGAAAGTCGTTAGCGGGTAAAATATTAAGAGGAGTCCTCGATATGGAGGTCATTGATGAGTGTTGTGTTTAGACTGTGAGAGGTCTGAGTATGGGGTTGAGCTGACTGAGTAATAAAGTTGAGATGGTTAGTTAATGAAGATAGTAACAGTGAGTGTCAATAATGAATATGATTGGTAGATAGAAAAAAATTCAGGAGTGTATTGTAGTTAAAGAACCTTAAAAGGTAAATCGAAGATATAAACGATTGTGCAGATTGTGAATTTCGTATCATGAAGAGAAAGATATGGTTATAAGTACTAAGAAGAGGTAAAGACACGTGACAAGGAAAAATAAAGGATACGAGTATAGAATTTAATGGGAGTCGGAACTGTAGGAACGACAAAGTGCCCTGGAAACTAGAAAGGATGTGCTTCGGTGAAAGCTAAGAAAACAACGAAATCATAAGAGTAGTAACAATAATGGAAAGGACTAGTATGTTTGAGTATGGTTGAAACAGTAAGGATAGCGAAAAAAGTTAAGTGCTAAAGGAAGTGTGAAGATACATGAAAACAATTAGAGCCTATTATGGAAACAACTAGAGATTTTTG
>JAVKPL010001831.1:0-17450 GCA_032173675.1 Gastrolobium villosum | reverse complement strand
ACCAAGAGTCCAACCAAGCTCAAAGTCCACAAACAACACAATCACAATATGTTTGGACCAATAATCATATCAATATTCAAACACAACAAGTTATGACATAAAGACAACACCTTCCTCTTACGTTTCATGTCTTTAGGCTTCTCACAAAGCCATAAGCCTTTAATCCCTTAGGTTCCGACTTAGATTACTTATTATAGAAGTTCAACTTAATCAATCTAGGGTCCACAAGACTTAAGAGCTCTTGATTCACCCCGTATTTTTTTCCTAATTCTGATCTGAAACTGAAACCCTAAGAGCACCTCCTAACCTCCTTCTTCGGATCGGACCTCACAGGCTCACATTCACAGTATCTGCCTCTCACTCTCACTTTGGAGCAGCACTCACTTCAAGGCTCCAATGTTAGCAGTCACTCACTTTATCTGATATTCTGGCAATCTCTTTCTCATTCACTTTATTCAAAAAAAAAATCTAATCTTTCTCCTTGACTGTGACAGTGGCTCATTGGTGAAAGGGAAAATTTCATTTGAGTTCTGTGCTCGGCAGTGATCTGTTTTTAAAACTTCGAATATTAATTCAGGTATATTCAATCATAAACTTATCTTCACTTTATTAACCCATAGATCTGAACCACAATATAGTTTTATCAAGCATCAATTTTATTAATATCATAGATGGGTCTTATATTTTCCTTGTCTTTGATGCCTTCTTCATTGCTTTTGAATTTGAAGTTGAATGTTGTGAATACTATCTACTTTAGCCGCGAGGTTTGTGTTTTGAAGTGAGTTGGGTTTGTGCCTATCTGATTTTCTAAGTCTTGTGTTTATGCAACAACAGTAAATTTCCCAAGTTCAATTAGTTACTTCTTCTGTGAACGATTTTTAGATATTCAAACTTGAGTTATTATGCACATAAAGTATATAGAATTTGTATACTGTTAACGTAGAACCAAAACAACGAGTTATCAGCGTAGGGTGTTCTCTATTTTATTTAAATTTATTGATTCAATGGAATATTGTTTTTGCTGAAGACATTCAGTTTGATTTAATGGAGCCCTTTTCAGTCATCGAAGTTGGAAAAGAATAATGTGATGTCTCCTGAACATGATATGATAACCGGTACAAGACATCTAGATATGTTGAGGAATGAGGATAATACATGCTGTAAGAGAGCTCGTGTGATTTGTTTTGGAGTTTATTTGCTTGAATGGTCCTTCTGTACTTATTATTTTATTTTTAATGCGATAGCAAATTGCAATTGTCTTGAATTAAAAAAAAATCATGTAGCATTGATAATGATATTATTATAATGTGATTTTTTTTTACTTATAGTAAATATCTTATTATAATGTGCTATTTCAGACTTATCTTATGGAATTAGTTAATAATACTATTGATGCTGATTCTGAAAATTTGGACATTGAGATTGAAGAAGGGTCTCAATCGGTTGAACCGACTAAAAAAAAGCCAAGTCAACAACATCAGAGTGTTGGAAATATTTCACAAACATGGGACCGGGTGAAGATGGAATTGATAGGGCAAGATGCAATGCTTGTAAGCAAGAGTACAAAGTGGGTGCAAAGCAGTATGGTACGTCAAGTTTAAACCGTCACTTACCTAAGTGCCAACAAATAAAATATGAAGATGTTGGTCAAGTCATGATAGATATGCATGGCAAACTAAAGTCTATGAAAATAGATCAAAAGGTATCACGTGAGATGTTTTCTGAAGCGATTATTGAACACGGTATGCCCTTTAAGTTTGCTGAGTATAAGAAGTTTAGGCGTTGGCATTCTTACCTTTGTCCTGATTTGATTCACATTTCTAGAAATACTCTTAAAAAAGAAGTCTTCAGTTCTTACATGAAAGAGAAAGAAAATCTTAAAAACAAATTGGCTACCATCCGTAATAGGATATGCTTAACTTCGGACTTGTGGACAGTCGTTAACGATAATGGTTACATATGTTTAACTGCTCATTATGTTGATACAAAGTGGAAGCTAAACAACAAAATTCTCAACTTCTGTCACGTGCCTCCTCCTCACACTGGATTTGAGTTGTCACAACAAATACTTGATATGCTGAAGGACTGGGAAAAAGAGAAGAAGATTTTTAGCATTACTCTGGATAATGCATCTGCAAATGATACTATGGTAAGTCTTTTGAGAAGTCAACTCAATATGCAAAATTGGTTGTTATGTGACGGAGCTTTTTTTCATGTGCGTTGTTCTGCACTCATATTGAATCTGATTGTTCAGGAAGGATTGAAAGTTTATAGTGATGCTTTGAATAGAATTAGAGAGAGTGTCAGATATGTAAGGAGTTCATAAGGTAGAATGAAAAAGTTTAAAAAATGCATGGAACAAGTTGGTGATGATAACGATGTAACTGGGATGTGTGTAGATTGCCCTACCAGATGGAATTCCACTTATTTGATGCTTGAAGTGCTCTTAAATATAAATGTGTGTTTGCAAATCTCTAATTGAGTGATAGAAATTTTAAAGACTGTCCTTCAGCAGATGATTAGTAAAGAGGAGACAAACTTTGTCGATTCATGCAGCCATTTTTTGAGATAACCAATTTGATTTATGGCACTTCTTATCCTACTTCCAACTTGTATTTTCTGAAAGTTCGGAAAATTCAGCGTGTTCTAATTCGTATGATAAAGATGAAGTTGTAAAGAGCATGGCTGAAAGGATGATGGTGAAGTTTGGGAAATATTGGAATGAGTATAGTGTTGTGCTTGCACTAGGAGCATTTCTTGACCCTCGCGTGAAGTCTTCTACATTATCTTATTGTTATTCAAAGATTGATGCTAGTACATCTAATGAAAAAGTATAAAAGATAAGGATAAAGTTGTACGAGCTCTTTGACAATTATGCAAGAACTTTTTCTTCCAATGTCAATGTTCAAGGTGATGTCAGCTCAAGATCTTCAAGTCAAGGGTCAAAGGATAAGAAGGGCTGGTCTGAGGAATTCATTGATGTAAGTTTATCTATATTTTAACATGATAATTTAATTAGTATATTTTTTAAACTTTATCATATTTTAATTTTCATGTGTTTTCACTTGTCAAATATAATTGATAGGAATTGAAAATGCACAACCATGACCTTGCAATTAATGCTGGAAGGTCTGAACTTGATGCTTATTTGGATGAGACTGCATTGATTTTTGCACGTTGGGAAAGTTTAGATACATTGCAATGGTGGAAGGATAACAGGGCTCGCTACCCGGATCTCTCAGTAATGACGCGTGACTTGTTAAGCATTCCAATCACAACTGTAGCGTCTGAATCTGCATTTAGCATTGGGGCACACATCTTTAACAAATATAGAAATAATATGGTATCAAAGAATGTCTCAGCTTTGATTTGTACCCACAATTGGATGTCCGGTTTTGTCAGTGATGGTAATTTATTTAATTTAAATAAAATTATAATTTCATTTTAATTCATGATTGTTTGTCAATTTGACAATTCCTCTTTTTAGATTTTTTTATGTAGATGAAAGTGACGATAATGACGACGACGACGACGACAACAACAACAATGATGACAATAAGATTTCAAGAGGAAGAGCTTGTTCTAAAGGAGCATCTAATGCTGTTTAATATTTGATATGGAAGAGAATTGTGATTTGCGATTAGTGGTTTTCATTTATCTGTGTTGATGGATTTAAATATGACTGTGTGGGTGTTATTTTATTATTATTTTATTACAATGCTTTTCTCATATTCTTTACAAAATAATTTTCATTTTTATTGTTTTATTCAACAAACCAAAAATACAAAAATAAGTCATTTTATTTATAAAATTCAATTTCCATCAAATTGACAATATTTGTCAAAAACCTCTTTGAAAACTTCCATTCTTTAAGAAAAAGTTTAGTTGATATTAGATCCTAATCCATGTGGAGACGAACTTTATTTATCACTTTATTACTTGTGCGATCGGTATACTTGCCGGGTAGCATCACTGACCTACCTCCCTGCCTTTCGTATACATGTTCTTGTCAAAACCCCATCCTTCCCCAAAATAAACTAGGTCTGAAAATCCAACGTCAGCCTCAGTGAAGGGCCAGCATCTTGCTAGATTCAACACCAGTAGCAGTGGCAGACATGGCGACTACATTAGGCATAGAAGGGCCAGCATCTGCGGCACCTCGCATGGCCGCTATCTTCTGCAACCTACTCAAAGAAGTTGCCATCGAGCTATCTGCGACAATTTAAAAAATCCGTGTTAGACATATACAAAAATGTGATAGATAGATAATTCTTTCATATAACACCACAACAAATAAAAGTTGAATTACCCAAAAAAGCTCTAATATCATCGTCAGTATATTCATTCAAAATTATATACGTGCTCAAGTCACCCATATCAAAAGCCTCACGTGCGATGTTACTTAAAGTGGTCACTGTCTATTGTTCCAAATCACTTAAATCGTCAAAATTATAGCTTAAATTTTGACCCTCTAATGTTGAGTCCAATATAGATGAAAGATGGGGGCGTTGTCTTCTTCCCCCAAGAGAAATGGTCTGTAATCTCCAGCAGGATAAATCCTGAAGAATTTAGTGGTCCATTTGTTAATCTTTCTTTGATAAGTTTCGCAAAATTTAACTTTACTTATAAAGAAACCCAGCTCGAATGCGGTCCCATCACACTAACCATATACAAAAATGACTCTGGGGATTGAACATGGTTGTAGGCCTTGTAGACCATACCATATACCCTGATAAAACCCCAAGAATTAGGGGTCAATTGTGAGGGCGCCACATTAGCGCTAGCAACTTGCAAACAAACGAAGAAAATGGAAAAAGAACTCCTAGTGACAGGAGAAAATAGACATACATCTTTATAAAATGCCTAGTCGACCCTTCCGCGCGCGATGAACAAACACGTTCATTTAAGGGGACAACATCTATTTCCTACTGGTCATCAAAATCTTTGTCAGTGGTAATATGGATAGCAACCTTTACTTGAGCCAATTCTTCTGGAGAGCAATAAATGGAAGCGGTATCCAATACAGTATCCGCTACCCAGCTCAAGGAGGGTTTAATTAGCAAACCCTAATTATCTTTGATTAAAAACCCTAGGTTACTTTAATTTTGGGGTTTTTTATATTATTAGGTCACTTATGCATTCACACATAGTCACATTAGGTCTTAGGTCATTAATTTCACTAATTATATAATTAGTGCTTCTAAACCCTAATTAGGTCCATTTTTAGGGTTTTATAATTAATTAGTCCATTATGCATGGTCCACCTCACTTAAACCTTACATTATTATCCTAATTAGTTCTTGAACCAATATTTAACATACTAACCCTAATTGATCCCTACTTGGCCAAATCATTTAGGTGTTCAAAATAAGGTTTTTAGCTTGTCAACTTCCGCATTTCTTTAGTTAATTAAGTCCTACACTTAATTAGTCGACTAATCCATTATATAATTAAATTTTAAACATGAAATCCTAATCATACTCCAAGGGGTAAATTTGATTAAGTGGTATTATTAGTGTTCAAATCCATTCCTTAATCAAAATTAGTGTTCTTAAGATTAAAGGTTGCATTTTTAACCTTTCCATTGGTCCCACTTATGATTATCCACACTTTAGAACATCAAGAACCAATTTTTATTAATTTAAAACATCAACCCCATGATGAACACATGTGGGCTGAATTGTGCATGTGGGCGGGGAGGTGTTTTGGTCACCATTTTCACCAAGGTTTCATGCTTACTTCTCTAAGTGAGCACCGAGACTTCAAGCTCCCATCTTTCTCAAGCAGGAATGTCTTCTTCCCATAAAGAACACACCTTTAAGAAATACTCATAGTTAAAACTAAAGAACACAACTCAAATGTAGGATTTTTCAAGAACAAGGTTCAAAAAACTTACACAAAAACTTAAGGAAACAAGCACCAAAGTGGTGTTCTTCAAGGAAAACTCAAAACATCATCACCATAGCTTGAACAGACTCTAAAACCGCTACTGTATGGAGGGATATGCATCACAAAAATTTGGTTTTCAAGAACAAAAATGGTATGTTCTTGAAGAGGAGGATGAGGGGAACAAGTTTTGTGAAGAGTGTTTGGTGATTTGATAGAGTTTTGGTGGTGGAAAGCTATAGAGAAGGAGAAGAAAATTTGAAAACATCCAAGGTAGAGAGAGAAGTGTTTAGGCTGCTGATGAAAATGAGGGGAAGGGTCTCCTTATGTTTTTAGGGTTTTTGCCATGTCATTAAGTGATTTTATGTCATTTAGTGACACTTGGTGTAATTTTTCTCTGAACGGTTATCAAATTTCTACCCGAAAATTACCTAAGAATCATAAGTCGTTGACGGAAATTAAATCCCTCGCAAGAATCATAATTCTGTGACGGAAACAGCGAGGGAAAAAATTTGCGACGAAAGTTCCCTCGCAAAATTTAGGATCTGAAAATTGCAACTGAAATTTCACAATTCCCCTCGCAAATTGCGAGGGAATATATTCTCTCCCAAATTCCCTCGCAAATTGCGAGGGAATATATTCTCTCCCAAATTCCCTCGCAAATTGCGAGGGAATATATTCTCTCCCAAATTCCCTCGCAATTTGCGAGGGAATATATTCTCTCCCAAATTCCCTCGCAAATTGCGAGGGAATATATTCTCTCCCAAATTCCCTCGCAAATTGCGAGGGAATATATTCTCTCCCAAATTCCCTCGCAATTTGCGAGGGAATATATTCTCTCCCAAATTCCCTCGCAAATTGCGAGGGAATATATTCTCTCCCAAATTCCCTCGCAAATTGCGAGGGAATATATTCCCTCCCAAATTGCGAGGGAAAAGAGGAAATATATTCCCTCACAAAATTCAAAAATAATATATAAATCAAATTTAAAATGGATAAGGGCATAAATTGGTCGTCGCATCATGCATATGAGAAAAATCATTAAATATGTCGCCGCATCCTTTATGGCAGACATTGAGTGCATGTAGTGACAGTAGTGACTATGTCAGCTAGTCATAGGAAAGATAAGACTCTATTGATATTTAAGGTGTGTGTAAAAATTGTTCAATAGTGATAAGCAGAGAAAAATGTCAGAAAGATTCCTATTCCAACCACCCTCATCGTCATCACTGTACAAATTAATTGAAATGTGACACATGCTTCCGATCAATGCTACCAAAAAGGGCATTGGTCTTTATAGTTGGGCTTTAACCGCTTAATTAAAAGTCAAGTCCAACCCAATAAAGAAAGCTAGGGTCCCCAATTCAAAATGTTCAGCAGTCTTTTGAACGTGCGTGAATAGCATAAACCCTAAACCCTAACTTTGATCAATTCTAGGACTATGGTTCCCACTTTAGCCCCTTGTAAAAAAATTAGTCTTGAGGTCCCTAACTTTGAATGTGTGTAAGTAGCATTTTGATAATAAGAGAGTATGGAAATCAGTCACGAGTAAAGAAAATACGGAGATAACCATTTTAGAAAATACACTAATTTAAGATAATAAAGAGCATTCTTTGATTATTCTTCGATATCTCCTTTATCTACCATCGGATCGTACTGGGATTTTTTTGACATATTCTTGACTCATTATTATTCATATCTAACGGTGGCTTTTATATTTATTTTTACCTTTGTATGATTATGATTCCTCATATTTAATGTGAATATGAGGAATCATAACCATACATAGATGAAAATAAATATAACTGTTGGATTAACATAATCGATCTAATTGATTGGTTTAGGGTCCAACTGGTGACTCCAACCCTCATAGGAAAGGGGTCAGGGTTGACCCGGGTCAACCGGGGGTTGGTAGTTAAGTTTGAAGATTTCTTATAACCATTGTGAGTGTAAAACTCAGATGATGAAATGATATTTTCTATGATTTCTGCTACAGAATATTATGATTGTTCTTTTTTATTTAATTATATTAGTATTTTTCTATTTCACTATAATTGTGAATTTTATTAATAAAATAATTTTTATTATTTAATTTTCTATTTTTGATATTTATATTCTATTGAATATATATATATATATATATATATATATATATATATATATTTATAGTCTTTATTCTTATTTTTTTTGAGTATTATTAATATTATATCCTATGTAGGATTCTATTGTAGGTTAGGATCTAAAAGGATATAAGCTTATATCCTTTAAAAGGATAGATGTTTTTTCCTTTTTAATAATTTTAAAATCTGTATTTTTTAATTATATTTAAAATTATGATTAATTAATTATGCATAAAATTAGAATGTTATTATAATTATCTTCTAATTTATTATTTTAAGTTGTTACATTATTTGCAACTGATTATGAACATCTTTTTTAATAATTTAAAAATCTATATTTTTTTTTATATTTTAATTTCGGATTTATTAAATATGCATAAAATTAGAATGTTATTATAATTATCTTCTAATTTATTATTTAAGTTGTTACATTATTTGCAATTGATTATGAACAACTTTTTTAATAATTTAAAAATCTGTATTTTTTAATTATATTTGAAATTCTGATTAATTACTATGCATAAAATTAGAATGTTATTATAATTATCTTCTAATTTTTTTTGGTAATCTAATTATCTTCTAATTTATTATTTTAAGTTGTTACATTATTTGCAAATGATTATGAATATATTTTTTAATAGTTTAAAAATCTGTATTATATTTTTTTTTAAATTCTCTCACAATTGCGGTCGAGAATTTTCAAAATATAAAATCTAGATATGTAGAGGACAGCACAATAGGGAGATCTTTGAAAAAAATTTTAATGTTAGGAGGGAGTTTCACATGATTTAAGTGGGAACTATGAAATTTTGGTGCCAAAGATGATTGGCATAAATTGAACTTGGCGCCATTTTTTTTTTTGCTTTAAGCTTGAATCACATCAGCCAATATTCATAACACTAAGATATCCACTTTGGTGCTTTCCCCAAATTGGACAAACCCTAAACCCACACCAGTGTGCTTCTTTCCTTCGTTCACCACAACCGAAGGCAACGATCTCCACAGCAACCCAAGGTTGAAGCTTCCATCTCATTGGCAAAAACCAATGCTCAATAAGCAAGCTTCCATCTCAACGATCTCCACACCCTAAACCCACACCAGTGCTCAATAAGCAAGTTACTGTAAGTCCCTAAAATTCTCCTTTCAATTTTTAATTTTATTTGGCCATTGTAGTTAGAGATGTTTGTATCATGTAATCCAACTGCATGACCTGTTGGATGGATACTCTTGGCCGAATGTATGTCTGCTTGTATGCTGTTTGTTAAAATGTCTCATGAAAAAAATACTTTGTTTGATAAAATGTGAATGTGTTTGCGACAGGGATGCAGAAAGGTTAGTGTTAGTTTAGTGTTAGTTTATTGCAGAAACAGAGCTTGAAGAATGTGTTTGCTCTTCGATAAACATTACGGTCCCCTGTCATTAACTTGAGTCCGGCATAAATTATATTTTGCACTTCCAAAAGTTTCAACTGTACAGATGGCGGAGCACCAACTTCTAGTGTATTCTAGTTTCATCGCTATAATTAAAACACTCTTTTGACAACACAAGAATTCTAGTCACATTTGGTCCATGTCATGTCTTGCCATAATTGTATTATGTCTGAACATTCTCATATTCTTGTGGTGTCTTTGTTGTCTCCACTGTCATTAGACACATATCTTTTAATTAGTAACGCCAATTTGCTCAAATTTAATGTTTCGTATTACTGCATCACTTGCTAATGTAACTGGATAAATATTTACCAGTGAAAATGGGTGACATTTAGCGATGGGTGCAAAATGCCCTTGCCTCCAATGGGTGCAAAATGCCCTTGCCTCCTATTTTTTCTTTGGTCTTATATATGTAACTAACTTTTGAAAAGGGGGAAGAAGAAGAAATGGGAAAAGATGTCCATACAGCCCTTGACTCCTTTATATATGATACAGCTGAAACATTATTTGAGGAATACTTGACTCCTTTAATGTTTCTTTGTTTGCTACTATGAGTTGTTCTTAATTTCTATAATATTTTCACCTTTATCCTTTGCCACTTATGTTCATCCTAACCCGCTGAGCGTTTCCGGAATTTATGGAGAGTGGTGTGGAAAGTGAAATTCTCAATCCGAAGCTCTTAAAAACCTGACAACCAAGCTTGTTATTATGGCGTTTCAAAAATCACAAGAATTCCGCACTATCCGTCAAAATTATTCAAGTGCTTCTCACTCGTTACTTTGAATTACTATTAGAATATGTTTTCATTGAAGTATAGTAACGGCTTTAGTTCAAGATTTCAGCCCCACCGTCCGGAACAGTAAGCTTTAACGGAAGCTTTCTTCTCCACCAAAAACTTTAGCAAAAGTTCTTTATTCCTGCTATAATATATTATACGGTAAGTGCTTTGTTGGCAGGTTTTAAAAAAGGAGTATATAAGACCCTCTTGACTTCACTTCTTACAAATACAAAGTGCTCTGTTTGGTTTAAGTTTTCTATTTCTGTTCTGTTTTGAGATGGCAAAGCTTCACAGTATTCTCTCATTGAGGCACTTCCTTGTGATATCCCTGGCTCTGAATGTCAGTTTGATACTTAGAATGGTGTATTCCGTTGTCTTTGCACACTGTGTTGTTCCTGTCTCATAGGAAGATTTGATTCGTTCACTGATCAGCTTATACGATATATATTGCGAATTTTGCATGTGTGAATTAGGAATACGGTTGGATTCCTTTTACCCTCTTGATGTCTCACCCTAGTGAATCGGTTTGTCCCTGTCCATTCAGAATCGATCTTTGCATTTCAAAGTCTCTCTTGCACGAAAGAAAAAAGTCAAACTCAGAGGATATCTTTCTCTAACACTAATAGTTTTTTCTCGTGACAAAGATTCTTAACCGATCACTCAGGCCTAGTGGATTTCATTGATGTATATTAATTGTTACTCTTTCATTTGAAGTTTTAGTATTATAATTTTTTAGCATGACCAAAACATAAAATTATCGTACATCCATTGACAGTTGTAATAATTAAAAAACTTATAATAAAAATTAATGACAACTTCTTTATTAGGTGTGGACCTAATAAAGTATTTTTATTAATTTTGATTATGGATAGTTAAAAAAAAAAAATCCTTAAGAAATATCATTTTCACGCCAACATTTAAATACTACCTTAACAATAAATTAAAATATTCTTTCTTCATGTGGTATATGCCTGAAACTAAAACTATAAGTCTAAAACCAAGATTGAAGAATTTGTATAATTTAGTCCAATAATTAAGTTTTGAGACACTGATTGGTAGGTGGTTTGACATGTCATACTTCATGCCTCTTTTCTCCATGGACTGCATTAATTGATTCTTAGCTAAAAGATAAAATCATGGAAGATTCCTTACACTTTTTCTTTTTTTCTAAAGTAATTGACCCTAATGTCAAGGAATGGTATAGACTTGACTTGAAGGAACGATTGTAATGAGCGCTCAAATCATCAGAGAACCAGCATCAAGCTATAGTCTACTATGTCAGGCCAACCTCTCTCCCGTCACGCCGTTGATCCTTTTCAACATCTCAAAATCGGATTTTTTTTTTTAACTATCCATAATCAAAATTAGTTTCATTTTTTAGCATTGATCTTCTATTTCACTGCAGTTTGGTGTGGACCTTGTAAGTTCCTATGCCTTTTTTGTTTTGTTGACTAAGATCTTTGCACTTAATTGTACTCTTTGTGCTGTTTTTGTTATCCATGTACATGACCATTGCAAACGGTCAACGATAAGATGAGCATATAATTTTAAATTAAAATGAATACTTGATGAATGATACTGAACAGTTTGTTGCACTAATTTCTCCTTGTTTAAGACAGATTAAAATTTCTCTGACTGTGAACAGTTTGTTCGTGTCTATGCTTAGTTGAAGTCTTGATATCTCTACTCTACTACTGCTCTCTTGTGCACATTTGCATCGACCGTTCGCTGAGATTTTTTACTTCAGGTCTTTCAGGTAACAAACTTTGAATGAAAAATAATTGCATGCTTGTATTGTGATGACATAAATGTATATATGTAATGCCCCATGTTGCATAGTATGTCCCCTTATCTTGTGTACTTTCCCATTCTTTGTTTGCTCCCCCTAAATGCATGTCCCCATTTTCTGGTGTACTACCCTCATTCTCTGGTTGCTTGCTGGAATTGTTGAATGCATGTGTTTGTTTGCCACTTGCTGCAGTAAGTTGCATCATATATGTGGCAATTACTCGGTGTTTGCTAGTATTTGAATTCCACACTTATTATATAATCAGGAGTATGGAAGGCGATCATGATAGGAGTTGGATGTACAATCGTCTAACTGATAGAAGACAACTAACTCGAGCATTCTTGGAGGGTTTGGAAACGTTCATCCAATTTGCTCCGGAGCAAATAGGTACATCAAGTGACGTTATCAGTTGTCCGTGTGTGAAATGTAAGTGTTTAAAATTTCAAACGCCGGACAAAGTCAGGGAGCATCTGTGTAGATGGGGCTTCATTCCGGTCAATCCAGCTCCTCCTATTCCGATAATGGGAACATGTTGGTTACAGCTGCGGGTGGATTCAACAAGAAAGGAAGGGTGGTCGGGCTGGGAGGATATGCTAGCCGATTGAAGCCTAGTAAGCGGCCCTCTACCCAGGTTGACAGTGTTTCTGCAGGTAAACTCAATGCATAGTTAATTCTTTTATGTTTTCAACCTCTATTCTATTAATATCTTATTTTAAACATTTAACTTACTGTTTTATGATAATGTATTTGCAGATGAGCTTAAAAGGATGAGGGTGTCCCACTCCCAGATTCAGGAGCAATTGCTTGCTACGACAGAGAAGGTAACTCAGCAAGAGGACATTATAAAACAAATGCAAGAACAACTCCGACTTTTAATGCAGGACAAGGAAGCAAACTGCAACAAGTCGAAGGGACCGGCGCCGGATGATGACCCTGATGATGATGATGACTTTGCTAGGACTTTAGAGGCATACTAGTTATTGTTTGTATGTTTTACTTCTTTTAGGACTTCTGAGATATATCAGATATTTTTTGTATGTTTTATTTTGTTTAGAACTTTAGTGACATTTTAGTTTTAGATTTGATGGTTATTGTTGTTCACTTTGTTGATATACTATTTAATTTTAATTTAATTGTTTATCCAATATTTTTTTTGAATTTTTGTTGCTCAATTTATGTATTTATGTTCATTTGAAATCCTTGTTTTTAGGAAAATTAACAAAAATTTAATACATTTTTTTATTTTAATTGCAGAATTTGTGGTGGAAATTTTCTAAATTCCCTTGCAAAATTGGTAATCTTTTGCGAGGGAAAATCAAAACGTTCCCTTGCAAAATTCATAGCCTTTTGCGAGGGAAAATCAAAACTTTCCCTTGCAAAATTCGTAGTCTTTTGCGAGGGAAAATCAAAACGTTCCCTTGCAAAATTCGTAGCCTTTTGCGAGGGAAAATCAAAATGTTCCCTTGCAATTTCTGCTACGGAAATTTGCGAGGGAAATTATACTCGATATTTCCCTCGCAATCTGCGACGGAAAAACACTGTAGATGGGTCTGTATTTTGCGAGGGAAATTTACTTTCTTGCAAGGGAACTTTTCCGTAGCAATTTGCGAGGGAATTGTCATATAACAAATTTCCCTTGCAAATTTATTTGCGACGAGGGTTGTAGCGAGGGACTGTATTCCCTTGCAAATTCCGTCGCAGACGGTTTTTGCAAGGGAATCTTGCTGTTTTGCGAGGGAATTTTTCCCTTGCTATTGGCGATTTTTCCAGTAGTGTTGTTTAGTTGCATTGTAGTCTTTACCATTGTTTAGTGACACCTGGTGTAATTTTTCTCTGAACGGTTATCAAATTTCTACCCGAAAATACCTAAGACTCTAACTTTAAGTAATTAATATTAAATTTTTCTAATTATCATGTTCCTAACTTAAAAATTTGATTAGTAGATCACAGATCCACTTACTGTTGTTTAGTTGCATTGTAGTCTTTACCAGTGTTCTTAACTATACCCGAATTTCATAATCTTCTTTACTTTAACATTATTGGTTTAATTATGACTTGTTAGGCATATATTGGTCTTTCTTTTCATTTTCTCGTCTTTTTCCCGTTCTGTGATTCTATCGGCCGCTCCTACAGTAGTATAAAATATACGGAAGAAGTGACTTTTCCAAAATACCCCAATATGGGTATCAAACTTCATCAAATCATATACTAACCTCATCTATGATAATCATATCGTCAAAATAGCTCTCAAACTCAAATTTGTTAAATTAGAGCTATTCTACTGACTGTTACCGTGTCAGCAGTCAAAAATAGCTGAAGAAAATCCACCTGTGCAGAATACTATCAATATGGATATCAAAATTCTTAGAATCTCATCTCATTCCATTTATGACCCTAATGTCTTCATAATAATCCTCTAATTTCGAAATTATAACATTAGGGTTATTATACCAACCTCCCGGATGAGACGCCATTCAAAAAATCTTTTTAATTACTATCCTCACTAGAATAAATATATGATTAAGTATATGTTTTCAGATGTGGAGGACAGAGCCTAAAGTAGATGTTGTATGTCCATAATTATATGATGAAGTGTTATCTAATAAAGTTTGCATTTTTATTTAGTTGTGAAGTTCTGTATTGAACCATGATTATATTTTGATTTTAGTATTTGTATTTTGTAAGGGTTCCTTAATACCCTATAGTAGTTTAATGATTTGTACTTTGACGTTCTAGATAAAAGTATAATTTTAGTAAGACTTACATTAATATATTCTTTGTATATACATGCAGAATTATAATTCAAAGAATATAAGTAACATTTCTCGGTTGAAGGATGTTACCGTAGTTGATATCCAAAACTACAATAACAAATATGCTAAATTGTTGGGCACAATTTTTAAATTGAGGAAAGAATTGTAACACACCCTATTTCAGTTTTGAAATAAAAATGAGTATTATACATAATTAAATATATTTATTAAATACAATTAATTGGGCTTTGAAAAATAATGCTAAATTACGAAGGGAAGTAAAATTTCTGTTTATGAAAATATTTAAAAAATGCATGTAATGATCAATAGCCAAAACACACAAGAAAACATAAATCAAATATATTCAAGATCACAAAAAACCTACAATTAATAATAAAGAAAAAAATATGAACCCAATGATTGCCCTACTGAATGCATGAATAATGAAAGGAAAACTGACCGTGGCCAATTTTTTCTTGGTATCATTGGTTTATCATCTCTCATTCAACATGACCTTATGAAATTTCCTACGCACATAACATCTTGTGGGGTCCGCAGCAAAAAAAAAATCCACCGCACAAAACGAATCTCTATAACAAAACACAATCACTATTCTTACAACATAACTCTTATAAAACCCTTTGTAAAACATGAAAAGTCATAATTCTGGTTTCGCCCTAAAAAGACATATATTTTTCCAACTTCTTATTCAAAACAATAATTAATCACAAATTAATTCTAATAATTGAGAAATACTAATGATATTTTTATCATAAATTTTTCTTGTGAAACTAGATTTACTAATAAGTCCTTTGGAATTTGGAAATTTTAGTATGAATCTTAACGAAAACTGAATTTTAATTTCTAAATTTTTTAGAAGTTATAAAAAATATATAATCACAATTTGATATGATTTATACAAATGGCTGTATTCCATTTCTAAGTTTTTTTTTCTAATATAAATGAAATTACATGTATCGAAGTAATTACATAAAAGTGAAATTGGCCTCCACATAAAGAAAAGAATTATGTTTACCCAAACAAAATATCTATCAGTTAGCACTAGGGTTAGCGCAGGCTAGTGGTGTGGGGTGTGTGGGTTAGGAGTGTATGTAGTATAGGGTGTTGTGTTCATTTCCTTGTAACTTAAAAAAAAAATCTATCAGGATGAAGTGTTTTGTTTTATATTTTTGTTTTAAATCAAAATATATATTTTTTAAATCTCATGTGTTATTTTATTATATTTTTTTAATAAAATATAACAAATTATAGGGAATAACATATAATCAACTATTAGGATACAAAAGGATATAAATTTATATCCTTCAAAAGAATAGATATTTTTTTCTTATATTCTATTATATTGTAACACGTCTATAAAATAGTTACTTAATTCTAAAGCATAGCACTGCGAAACGTTACGAAACTTCACACAATATATATTTCGTGTCACGCTAAAACAACTTGTACTTTTTATATTGTTTCTAGTACCGTCTCTCTCTCTCTCTCTCTCTCTCTCGTAACATAAATTTATCTCCGTAGTTATTTACGAAAAGGAAAATATTACGGTCTCATCGGTTTAACTAAAAATCAAACCATTAATTGATTTGATCCAATTATTAGATTAAATCTGCCTGTGAACCACCGGTTCAATCAGGTCCGACCGGTATAAACTGATACCGGCTTATGTAGTTAAACTTCATATAAAAAAAATGGGCTTGCAATTTCTCATGTTGCATGAGAAATGCAAGTTTGCCTACAGAGAGAAAGGTATGGAGCCATCTTAAAGAAAAAAATAAAAAATAGAAAAGTGATTGACACAGACATCGAAGTGAGAGTAATAGGAGAGAAAATTTCTTATGCAACATGAAAAATCTTTTTTTAAAAAAAAAGTACAAACCTTTGAAATAAATGTGAATGGACATATTGTGCATACCACTAAGGCAATGCCTTGTGTTAATTAATATATGCTGCTTGAGTTATTTTATTCATTACATTCTTTTTTATAATTTTAGTTTAACCCGATGAATGATAATCTATTGACTTACCGAGTTGATAATCATTCCTGATTTAATAACACTTAGTTCAACCATAACAAATGAGTCTTTCAATAGATTAAGGAAAAAATATTCATCCTTTTAAATGACACAACTTATATCATTTTACCCTTATAAAGATGTGAGACCCATACCTTTATTTTTTGTCAATTCTTTCTCCTCCTTTATTTATCTCTTTCTCTTTCTTAAAATAACATAACTTTACATCATTTAAAATGACATTAATAGATTAATCGGATGACAAGCACACACAAATCATGACAAGAAAACAAATACATTTACTTAATAAAGAAGGTACAATTTCTCTTTTGGAGACATCTATCTAGAGATGCACTCACTAGCAATCAATCACATTCTTTAAAAATATCTATATATCACTTAACCGTATCCCCCCAAAAAAGAAAACCTTTATTACACGTTGGTTTCTTGTTGTCCGTCAATGAAAACGACGCTTGAATTTTATTTACGTTCTTCACCACCTGCAGAATACAACTTGGTAGAAGATTATAAGTTAATCAATGTCGCATCATCCAAATTTACGTTACTTGATTAAATCCTTTTGATAAAGATGGTCATGAAAAGACTAAAACCCTATACTTCAATCCAAATTCAAAACGGTGAATTATTGTGTCAATGC
>JAVKPL010001830.1:0-17354 GCA_032173675.1 Gastrolobium villosum | reverse complement strand
GGGGGTAAAACAATTGATGAAGGTAGATGAATTTTCCAGATTATAAATCATGTTGTCACTAGTGTTCATTTTTCAGAATTCAACTATATTGTGATACGGACCAACCAGAAAACAAAGCTAACATACAATGGAGTATGAAAAACGAACACAGAACTGTATCTATATCTGTATTACAATATGAAAATGATACAATTCAAAGACGATTTAACAAGAAAAGGGAAATACAATGAACTAGAAATGCTTTAACAGAAAAGGAAATAATGCAAGATAATTCTAGAGCAATTATAGAGGCTCTAGTCTCTCCCAATCACCCAAGAGGTGCCCAAAGTTTCCATTCCCAAAAGATTCCCTTAAGATAGTCTTTTCTCCTCTATATATCCTTGCCTTCGTGTCATGCTAAAAAATGTGACCCTAACCAACTTACTCCCTGCCTTGGTAACTAATGCTGAGTCAGCACATGTAATGGCAATAATCCCATGTGCCTCTTCCTCTCATACACCTTCATAGACTTTCTACTTGGCAGAACTGTATCAATACTCCCCCCTAAACACTCACCTTGTCCTCAAGGTGAGGTTTATCCCTCAGGCACCTTCCACCGGGATCCCATTGCTTGAATTGCAAACGACAATTTATGACAAAAGTGCAATGATTTCTGCCGGGATCCCATAGCATTTTTGTTGTCCTTCCCTTATCATCCTTGAGCATAAGTAGAGTCAAACCACAAAATAAATCAGAAACTAACTCAATTGCACATTGCTCAGTCATGCTCCCATAAAATAGACAAAATAGGGAGTTGTCTCGAAACAGTGTGAGTGATGGCCTCGTCATGGTTCCTGCATGGACAGCCTCAAAAATTGCATAATCAACATCAACCCGCAACTTGGGAGATAGAGTCACTGGGTCGTTGTAGTGCCTGTTGAATTCATAGCCGTAAATCATTGAAATCCAAGCAATCATACTTCTCTGAGGAATTTTATCAAATACCTTCTCCGCTATATATTCTTCAGGTTTTAATCGGGCATTAACAACCTTTACCTCATGTTTTTCTTCCCATTGTTGTCTCGTACAGCATTCAAAAGTCTCCAGTTTGGGTGCATAAGCTGCTATATAAGACCCAGGGCAGCATCGTTTAAGCATATCAGACAATATCTGCGTAAATTCATTCTGAAAATCAGCAACCAATGTAATATGCTCAAGTATTGATATTGTTGGTTTTAGCTCCAAAAGTCGGGTCTGCAGGTTGGCTGAGGCATTGGTGTTTATGTGCACTTGGAAATTGTCGTCCCATTCATTCCATTCCCATTTCTCCATCAACCGGTCACCATTCAACATTACTTGCAAATTAGAGGACACCACACTAATACCCAAACCCCATTCGCAGGCGTAACACTCATTTTCGTCTTGACGGAGCACCCCCTCGTAGCCGTCCCAAACAAAGAAAATCATAAAAAAATGAAACTGATTTGCTGGAGCGGAATACGTTGTTCTAGGTTTCATGATTTGAGATAGAATTATGGGCTTAAATTCCCATTCACACCCAACACTAGTGAAAGGATAATTGGGTTGGGTTTGGAAATGTCCATCATTAAAGTTCTGCAACAAGTCATTGATTTTAGGCTTTTTGGGCCTAGTTAGCTCAGGCCCAATTATAAATTCACTAGGCAAAAAAGTTACAAGAGAAATAAAATCAATTTGGACTGGGAATATATTGAGGGTGTTTTGGGCCTTACCCCATAGGCCAACACATTGGCCCAATTTCACTAATTCTGACCTAGAACAATCCTTTTCTCCATTCTCATCTGTTTGCAGCGGCTTACAGCTCTCATGGTTGCCCTGCAATCTGTCTTCATCCTTCTTCGACCACTTCAAGTCTGGCGGTTTGGGTAATGGAGGCAGCGGGACCACTACCGCAGGTGTTTGTGGTGATGTCGTTTCATGCACCATCACGTCCGAAAACTTTTTCACATTCATGTCTTCATCCTCTATTCCATTTTTCTGGGTTTCTAACTCCTGCTCTGCAATCGTGTGTTTCGTCCCTTGCATTAAAATTCTTCCCGCGGTCTCTGATCCTTTGCTTTCTTCCATAGCTTGCATCTCATCAATCTTTTTTCCAGCAATACCAACCTTCTCCTCTTCTTCCTTGGGATTTTGCTGCGATTTACCCTCAGCGTCCATGTGATCGTATTTCTCTACGCATATTGCTTCTGTGGGCAGATTTACAACCACAGTTTTTTTGTCCTTCAGATTTTTGGTGATCTCCCACTCCTCTTCTACCTCTTCCATGAACACCGTCTCCTCCCGCACCAATTTTTGTTGTTGTTCGAATTCTTCATCATCCACCAAGCAAACCTCAGGTTGAAATTCATTGAAGAAAGCTTTTAAAAATGTCCACCAACTAACTTTTGGATTATACCATAATCGATACCAGATTCGAGCTTGTCCGGTGAATGCCTTCCTAGCTTCCCATGGCTTTTCAGTTTCAGAAATTCCATGTGCCTTAAAATACTGTTCAGCCTGAATCGACCATCCCCAGGCTTCTTCTTCACCGGAAAACTTAGGAATTCTCATTTTCTGAAATTGCTCTTTCATATTTTTTTTTTCTTCTTCTTTTTTTTTTTTTTTTCTTCTTCAGCGTGGTCCAAAGCTACCCAGATCGGATAGCTCTGATACCAATTGATACGGACCAACCAGAAAACAAAGCTAACATACAATGGAGTATGAAAAACGAACACAGAACTGTATCTATATCTGTATTACAATATGAAAATGATACAATTCAAAGACGATTTAACAAGAAAAGGGAAATACAATGAACTAGAAATGCTTTAACAGAAAAGGAAATAATGCAAGATAATTCTAGAGCAATTATAGAGGCTCTAGTCTCTCCCAATCACCCAAGAGGTGCCCAAAGTTTCCATTCCCAAAAGATTCCCTTAAGATAGTCTTTTCTCCTCTATATATCCTTGCCTTCGTGTCATGCTAAAAAATGTGACCCTAACCAACTTACTCCCTGCCTTGGTAACTAATGCTGAGTCAGCACATGTAATGGCAATAATCCCATGTGCCTCTTCCTCTCATACACCTTCATAGACTTTCTACTTGGCAGAACTGTATCATATTGCTGGATATAAGTTGTTATTCATGGCAACCATCCATCACCCAATAGGGTGTGAATTGGATGTTTACAAGTTTTATGATTACTTTGACAAATCATGCATTTAAATGTAGTTAGGAAATAGATATAAAATTGTTGAAAAAAATATAATAATAATAATAATAAAAATATAAATATATATATATATATATATATATATATATATATATAAATAAATAAAAGGAATATAGGAATTCAACTTGGAAGTATATAGGAATTAAGAAAACACAGGTGAAACACCAATTTCAATAATAATAAAAACACACACACAAAAGATGTGCAGTAGATAGATGTAGTGCAACAAATAGAATAATTAAGGAGTGTAAGGAAGAGAGAATCAAACTTGAGAATTTATCCTAGTTCTATCAGTAACCACTTTTAACTTAAATTCATTCCTTAAGCTCAACACTTGAGATTTGTTCACTATCTTGAAACTTCAACTAGGTGCTTGAAAAATCTTTACAAGATTACAACATTCTTCACTGATGCAAACCCAAAATTACAACATTGATTTTATTGCATCAATGGAGGCATATCCTCTTACTAAAAACCAATTGACAGAATAAGACACTAAAAAGACCTTTCTCAAGCTCACCCTTAAAACCAACACACCTAGGTTCTAAGAGATCCCCAATTCCGCAATATTCACTCAATACATGCATTTCTCACTCCCCACATTCCCCCTCCTATTATCTTGTTAGAGTATAATATAAACAATTAAAGAGACCCTCACCTAACAACTTAAGCTTTTGGGTTGAATTGGTTCTTTACGTGGTATCAGAGAGCCTCGTATCCTGAGTTCGATCCTCAACGCCCTTACTTTCTCTTGTGGAATTTTCTTAGCACAGGTAGGTGAGCCTGTGCATTATCCACCTTTCAAGCCCAGTGGGCTTTCGTATGAGGGGGCGTGTTAGAGTATAACATAAACAATTAAAGAGGCCCTCACCTAACAACTTAAGCTTTTGGGTTGAATTGGTTATTTATATATCCTATCCCCCTAAGAATATTTTAGAACTAACTCTCTTCCTTTTTCCTTTCTATGACAACCCCTATATTATTATTACATTTATCCCTTATACTTCAGGCCCATCAATACTCCCCCTCCAAAACTCACCTTGTCCTCAAGGTGAGGAAAGAAGATAGGAGATGCGAGAGAAATTCCACCTGGGTCTCATTGTTCGAAGCATATTAACCAAGTTATGCTTTTAAAAGGAAAGCACATCGAGAGTAATATACAAATGTTGTAAAATCCCTTCTTGACACCATCTGGAAGACATCAAAGAATTCCCAAGTCTATATGCAGCTCGACCAAAAAACCACTTGCTGAGATGAACCCATGCTGCTGCACATTTTCGTTCAAGCACAATGGGTTCCTTGGAAGATGCTCTCGAGGAGGAAGTTGTTTGCCTCCTTTGTTGCATGACAAAAAAAGACTTTTTCACTTTGGTTTGGGCATGATGAGTGTTGGGTGGTTTGCTGACGGTGGAAAAATATATATTCTGATGGAGGACGTTCCTCTCTTCTAAATTTGTAAGGGGAAACAGATTTGTTCCCTTACTTCCAACCCAAGTGCGCAAGTGCACGCATCAAGTAATAATGGGTGTATTAATGCTTAGATTATCGTTACCACGAGGATAGAACTGTAAAGAATGTCTTAAACTATTTTATAAAGAATGAAAATGAGAAGAAAAGTTTGAACTGTCTGGTCAAATGTGCCTTCCTGCCTTGACAACGTTCCTCAAGAACAGTAAGTTCAGTCTGGTGGCAAACAACTACTCGCTTCGTTATATATGTGATCCTTTATGTAAAGAGAAGGTGTGATAATAATCATTGAGGGTTGATAGATACAAGATTGAATAAAGTAAAAATAAAATAGTAATAACTATAATCAAGAGACAACAAGGTGGATGGTTTTAAAAACAATTTTAACACAAGGAACGGATTTGCTGCTCCATTCTTAAACAGTTATTTTCTCTGCTCAAGACTTAACACCTTTTGGCTTTGTCCCAGTTTCTTAACTGCCAACTCTGATTCTTCAGCTCATGGACTAGATGGCTCACAAGTTTCCATATTCCTATGGCTCCCTTGACTCCAACAGGTACTTGGTACAGAACTTTAAAATGGACGAAGTGACCCTTTATTCCTAAGGTAACCAATAATGTTGTTGCCAAAACACTACCTTCTCCCACTGGCTAAGCTGTATGAAATCCCTTCCTTATGGAAGTCCCTTTCTCAGTATGTGTTCAATTTCCATTGATACACAATGAATATAGCTTACTTAGCCATAGAAATACAAAAAGCTTCTGTCAAGAGTTTTGAAAATAATTCTTTAAGAGATTTGCAGCTTATACGTTCCACAGATAGTTCAGCCTATGTCTGTTAACTTAAACATAATTATCCTAAGCTGAACTCCCATAGACCCGAGATTCAGTTAAGAGATAACGAATGGAAAGGAAAGAAGAAACACTTATATTAAATTGAAACAAGAAAGGTTACAACAAAATATAAAGTGGAGAAGAGGGTTGATGCTCGTGAGGAGTCTCAAGTGAATGATACAGAATAAGAAGAAATGTTGTCGCTTAACTATAAGTACAACTATACAAAACTAAACTACTAATAATACTAGGTGATCTCTTCTTAAGGAATTTTGTCCCTTAGGAATTCGATGATGTCTTCGTGTTTGGGACGTCTTATTTATAGGCAGAAGAGTGAGTGACAGTCTTGTCAAATCCCTTGGAGTTGGTTTCTGGGTTGTATGGCTAGGGCGGTGGCAACAGTGTTTGGAAGCTGTTAGGAATTTCTAACAGTGAAACAAGAATTTTCTGAATAATTCCTCTATTAAAATATCATTCCAGTAAAATCAACAAGATTCAGCTTAATCATCATCCAGTTACATACTATAGTGCTGCTATAGCTCAGAATTTACAGAAAAATAAAGAAGAAAATTAACAGAAAGTAAAATGCTTCAGGATCCTTCGAGACATCCTGATATCTCCCATTTGCATAAGCAAACCAGAATGACCTCCACGGTGCCCTCACTCACGAACCCGCACGCTTTTGTAACAAACTCTCTAACAACTTGTGATACAGAAGGAAAATCAAGAGTTTTAGCATTTAAAGTGCAATAAAGAGATTTATTAGTTGCTAGTAACTCTTTGGAGCATAACTCTTGGAAGTTGGGTTTAGATATTATTATTTCTATTTCCTAAGCAACACAATTCTTGAGAGCATGACTCTTGGGAGTTGGGTTTAGTTATTTTTATTTATATTTCCTAAGCAACACTACTCTTGGAGTTATATGTCTCTTTCTATTCTTATGCTTTTAGTTATTCTATAAATATAGGATATTTTGCAATGCAAATGGCAGATTTGGTAAATGAAAAAGTGTGTTGCAAGTTCTCAAACTTGTCTTGAATCTTGTTATCTTTATCTAACCTTGGGTTAGTGGTGAGGCAAGTGGGTTCTTTATCAGTTGGGAGGGTGGCTTAGCCTTTAATCTCAATTGTGGTGGACTCTTATCTATCCCATTTATTTTTACAAAGTGTCTTTTCCCTTTTCTCATACCCATCACGTATCAACTTGGTATCAAGAGCACCGGTTCACATGGAAGACGAAGGTCCAAGGTACAGAACTCGTGAGCAAAATCAGAATTAGGCGTGACCAACAACTTGCAAATCTTGAAAATCAGATTGAAGAAATACACCAAACTCTTGCTAATCTTGTCTAAGGAAATCATCATGGACGTAGGAGACATTCCAAAAGCACTCATAGCCCCTCTAGTCATGATTTTTCTGCTAGTGACTGAAGTGCTTCTTCAAATGAGTCAACACCTCATGATAGAAGAAGGAGAAAATTCCAAGATGACTTTAGAGAAGTGAAAATCGAACCGCCAGAATTTGATGGCAGCTTGAATCCCGATATTTATTTGGAATGGGTTCGTTCTATGGAGCGAATTTTTAAAGCTAAAGACTTTGATGATGAGAAGTGCTTCAAAATTGCAAGCATCAAACTCAAAAAGTATGCATCAATATGGTTTGAGAACTTGAAGATGGAGAGGAACCGAGAAGGCAAGAGAAGGCTCGAATCTTGGGCTAAACTGAAGAGGCTGATGGATAAAAGATTTCTTCCTGCCAGTTACAAACAAGACTTGTATATCAAAATTGCTTCTCTCAAACAAGATCTTAGTGTTGAAGAGTATATTAGGGAGTATGAGCAACTCCTTATGACTAGTGTCCTTCAAGAAGTTCAGGAACAAAAAATTGCTCATTTTATTGGTGGGTTAAATACTGATATTGCTGAGAAGGTGGAACTACAACCTTTTTGGACTTTTGAAGATGTGTGCAAGTTAGTCATTAAAGTGAAGAAACATTCAAAATCAAACAAGGCAACCAACAAGCTATCAAGTTTCTTTAAGAATTACTATTCCAAGGGTGACTCCTCTTCATCACAAATTATTAAGGAGAAGGTCGAGGAAGCTCCGAAAGAATTTAAAAAGAAGTTTGATGAAAAGAAATGTTTTAGATGCCAAGGTTATGACCATTTTGAAGCTGATTGTCCTAATAGGCGGGTTATGAAATTTAAAGAAATTGAGCACGGATATGAACAAGGTCCAGTTTGGGATGCTGAACATGATGAAATCCCGGATGAAGAAATTATCTTAGTTTGGGATGCTGAACATGATGAAATCCCGGATGAAGAAATTATCTTAGGAGCAGACCAAGGGGAGCATCTACTTATGTTACGAAGAGTCCTCCATGCTACAAAAGCAACTAAAGGGAAAAGCCAAAGGGAAAGTATGAATACTTGTTCTGTTCCAGCTTTACTCATTCCTAAAAAGGATGGTACTATGCGTATGTGTGTTGATAGTAGGGCCATAAACAACATCACTATCAAGTATGGAATGAAGGAATGAGATAAGTGAAAGACTGCATTTAAGAATAAAGGAGGGTTATATGAATGGAGAGTCATGCCCTTTGGGCTTTCTAATGCTCCAAGCACCTTTATGAGACTTATGAATGAAATTCTTCGTCCTTCCATTGAGAATTTTGTTGTGGTATGTTTTGATGATATCTTTGTTTATTCCAAGAGTAATGAAGACCATGAGGATTTCAGGACAAATCCCAATCAGGAAGGGGGGATGATACAGAAGCAAAATCAAGAGTTTTAGCATTTAAAGTGCAATGAAGAGATTTATTAGTTGCTAGTAACTCTTTGGAGCATAACTCTTGGAAGTTGGGTTTAGATATTATTATTTCTATTTCCTAAGCAACACAATTCTTGGGAGCATGACTCTTGGGAGTTGTGTTTAGTTATTTTTTATTTATATTTCCTAAGCAACACAACTCTTGGAGTTATATGTCTCTTTCTATTCTTATGCTTTTAGTTATTCTATAAATATAGGATATTTTGTAATGCAAATGACAGATTTGGTAAATGAAAAAGTGTGTTGCAAGTAAGCAAACTTGTCTTGAATCTTGTTATCTTTATCTAACCTTGGGTTAGTGGTGAGGTAAGTGGGTTCTTTATCAGTTGGGAGGGTGGCTTAGCCTTTAATCTCAATTGTGGTGGACTCTTATCTATCTCATTTATTTTTACAAAGTGTCTTTTCCCTTTTCTTATACCCATCACGTATCAACTTGCTGAGTCAGAGGCATCCAGGGGCTTAAACATCTTCATTGGGCTTGGGCCACTTACTCCTATTATGGTCCCTAACATAAACTTTACCAAATTGGGCTTTATGGAGCTGGGCCCTATCAGAAGCTTTGCAACTTGTTGGATGGGACAACTTTTGTTGAGATTAGCCGTTTTCTTGTAGTCCCCCATGTCTTGCTGTTTCCTCAGCCAATGAGAACTCTTTATTCCTTGCTGTTCACGTTTCTTGGTGCTTAAGTGGTGCACCGCCTCTGCTTTATGAAGACGTTGTTTCCACGTTTCCTGCAAAGTGATCAGAAGCGTTAATGAGTGGAGCAGGTGCAATAAATGCTCTCAATCTGTTCCCCTTTTAATATGTTTTTCAAAGTGTTACGTCATCATCCGTTCCCCCACTGTGTTTTTGTCACAAAAGTGTAAAACAAGTGATTTTCATGCTGAAGTTGCTCATCAGATGAGGGAACGAATGGTATTTTGCCATCAAAATGGGCTTAGATGGGAACGAATTTACGTCCCATCAATGAGATCTGGTGTTGCAGCCTACTACCTAGGCCTCCATCAAGTTGTATAGCTATGTGGCACCTCTCTTTATTACCTTAGTTTGGGCTAGGCCCATTAGGGGAAAATTTTGACCCATGACGCAAAATTCCAATTCTGCCCCTCCTTTCCCCAATTCTCAAACCCACACATTCCTTCCATCATCATGTACAAGGCATATCCATAGCTAGTCACCTATGAGCGACCCATTGTCATCCCCATGTGGAGGCTGAGCGCACCTCTCCATTTCTTTTTTCACGGACTTCTTCTGCAACTCATCTTCCACCTTGATCTTCCGTACCCTATTCTCAGCCTCTAGGACCTCTTTGATCGAGTGATGCTTCTGCTTCAATTCTGCTTCTCCTATGAAAATCATTTTTGACCCATTAGACAACTTGTGAGACTGACCAACTCTTGTTTCTGCCATTATCTGGTCCAGAACATCGAGATGCAAATGCTCCTTCGTCTCTGTAACTTTCATTTTGGAATCACACCCAATGATAGAAAAAACTTTGAAAATATTTTCTGACCCATCAAACAAAACGCCATACCCATCTTTGTCTTCTTTTTCTTGTTCTTTTTTTTCTTCTCCGGTCTCTTCAACCTCTACGTCTTCAATTCCTTCATATTTTTCGATGCCTGCACTGGTTTTATTCTAATATGATTTTAATCTCATATTTGCCTCTGCCTCTTCTTGATTCTTCTTTGACTGGTTATTGGCATCAAGATTGTGCTTCTTCTTGATTTCAAACTCGGTGACTCCATCTTCTCTATTGTCTCATCTAAAATCTTCATTTTTTTTTTTTAAATTTCTTTGAATTCTCACATGCAAATGATTCAACCTAAAATTACAACACTGGTTTTATTACATCAATGGAGGCATAGCCTCTTACAAAAAACCAATTGACAAAATAAGACACTAAAAAGACCTTTCCCAAGCTCATCCTTAAAACCAACACGTCGAGATCCGCAATTCCCCAATATTCACTCAATACATGCATATCTTGCTCCCCACATTCCTTCTCCTTTTATCCCATCTCCTAAGAATATTCTAGAACTAATTAACTCTTTTCCTTTTCTCTTTTTATAACAACCCTTATATTGTTTTTACATTTGTCCCTTGTGCTTGAGGCCCATCACTCACACTATTGGTATACTTCATCGTTAGTGTTTGAGCCTCATCAATAAAGGGAAACCTCACCCATCTCACAAATTTAGAGCGATGCCTCACCTTCTTATCGTTTAATATCTCTACAAGAAATGGATACCTTACCCTTTGCATACAAACCTCGAGAGATACCTCATCCTCAGCCTCTCTATGGGGATACCTCAGCCTCTTACAAGAGATTTACAAGGCAAAAGAAAAGATTATCTCTCTCGAAGAATGGATATACAACTTGAAGAGCAAAGATATAAGGATTTTGTAATGAAGAAACAAAATATGGTTTTCATGATTCAATAACTAGATTGTGTTTTAGAGTATTAAAGGCTTCAATCATTTATATAGAGTCCAAATGATAAAAGAGCAAAGTTATAATCAATCAAAATACGATCTTTTCTATGTATTGGTAATCGCTTATAGACATTCTTTGTTCATGGTGATTGATTATAACGCTTTGCTAATTGATTACAAGCATTTTAGAGCATTCAATTACATGGTAATCATTACACCAAATCTGATCTTGAAAATTGATTTCAAATGGTCATAACTTCTCCATTTCTCAACCGTTTTAAGCAAATGACGACTCAGAGAAAAAATCTTCGAGTATATGTTTATATGAAAGAAGTTTTGACCAAAGGTTAGTTTTTCAAAACTCAAAAAATGGTTGTTTTCATAGTTTTAAACTATCACCTTAACTAGAGTCTCAAAAGATGTTTTGTTGGACATTTTAACGTGTTAAAAACATTTGTAAAAGATTGAAAAACTTATTTGAGATCTCTTGTAAAACTATTATCCTTACAAAGAAGAAAGGGCAAAACCCAGTGCACAAGGCTTCCCAACTTTGTGAGGATAAGGGTGAGGGTCGATTGTATACAATTTTACTCTTGCTTTTTGAAAAGAGGCTGTTTCCAGACTCGAACCCATGATCTTCTAGTCACAAAGGAGCAACCTTACAGCTGGTGGAAGGCTTGCCCTCCTATAGCGAGTAAAATAAAATGTACCAAATCTAGTCCTTTGGCTTCTTGATGCAATCCAAACTTCCAAAAAATTCTTCTCTTCAACTATAACGAATGCTTCGACCTTTTGTTCATTCTTCTTCTTGAATTGAGCATAATTTGGGTCTTTCATTTTCTTGATCCTATGCTCACTCTTGAAAACCATAACTAGCCCAAATTCATTATTCAGCTTTTCAAAATCATGATTCCTGAATACGTAGGTCTAGTTAGTCCATGCATATAATTAGTCCAAAAATATAGCTCTAGTTACATTTTCTTCGAAATATAACTTGCTTTTGAAAACCATAATTAGTCCAAATTCATAATTCAACATCTCAAAATGCTTGATTCTTAAATATGTAGCTCTAGTTAGTCCATGCATATAAGATTCTAATAGATACATCCAATTAAGACATTTATCAATTAATACTAGATATATTCCATAAAGGATGCATTATATACTGCTATGCCCAATTTGCATGATTTCTAAGCATATAACACTAGAATGTGCATCATGCTTATATACTCACTCACATAGAAACATATCCAATATTTAAACCATTAAACACAGATATAGAATAATTGGATATATTCTATAAAGAATACTACACATATCTTGATACTAAGTGAAATATAACAAGATAGAGTGTATAACCGTGCATGATACATCAAGCACATATATGTAGCAACTTTATCATTTTTTTGTCTTGTGTTTATGTTAAAGAACCATTTCAACCCAAAACCTTAAGGTGATAGGTGATGGTTTTTTTAATGATTTATATTGTATTCTCTAACACACCCCCTCACGCAAGAGCCCATTAGGCTTGAAGCGTGGATATGGCACAAGCCCATTATTGGTCTGCCTTGTGCTGCACAAGCCCATTTTTTGGGTCACTTCGTGATTTTCTTAATTCCATTTGAAGTGGGGGGTGGTGAGGATCGAATTCGTGACCTCATGGTCACTCAAGCTTTGATACCATGTTAAAGAACCATTTCAAGCCTTAAAGTGATAATGGTCTTTTTAATGATTTATATTATATTCTCTAACAGTTTATCATCATCAGAACTTAACTCATGAAACAGTTGTGGAAAACTTATCTCCTTGTGAGTCCTATCCTGCATAAGTTATTAGGTAATGAAGCAAACTTTAATGCATAATATTTAGCATTTTGGAAATGAATTCTGTTCCATCTCCTTTTGAGCATTGTCTATCATCCTTTGATCATTCTTTGTTGGCATGCTTATCTAAAGTTCTTGTATAGTGAAAACTGAAAATTATTATACTTAATCAAACGGAATATGGGAAAACAGGGTTTTGTACAGGAAAGTAAAGAGTTTGGATTTTTCTATCTGGGAATAATTAAATTTGTTTGGAAAAATGTTTAAAAAGAGGATTCAATAAAAGTATAGCTAGAACTATATGTATGAATAAGGAAAAATGGGGTTGCAGGTGTTTAAAATTTGATTTCACATGCATATTTATTCCCTTTTGTTCTTTTTCTTTTGCTGTCCTATAGCTTCCAGGTATTCAGGGCAAAGGTTTTCTTTGACTCCATATATCACACCACGTCTTACACCGACTGGAACTCCAAAGGTGATCTCAACAACTGGGTCTCCAAGAGGATATTCTGCAGCTGGATCACCCAAGAAAACATCTGGTGCCGTGTCTCCCACAAAACTTCCATATGAAGGTCGGTCATCCCTTTCTTCATGGTATTCATCAAGTCAGCAGTCATCCGCAGCAAACTCTCCACCTCGGGGACAATCACTTCCAGGTTTATAAGTTTCGTTGTTTGTCCACTATAACATCTTTTCTTCTCTCTATCTCACTAAGATTGGTCCTTGAAGTTTGTCAAGCTTCTTTGCTCTAGTCCTTGTGCTGCAATTTTTGGTTCGAATGTTATCCATACCACATAATGCGTTCATGGATTAACGAAAATGTGCAAAAGCTCTATTTGCCTCTGCTGGTCTAGGGTATTGTTCTATATGAAGCATAAAGCATACAGAGGCCGGGCACTTCTTCAATGTGTTTCATTATTAGATTATCTTTTTTAGGTTGTTTATCCCTCTTAACATAAAATTTTGTTTAGGCCGAACCCCTAAGATTGATGGCAAGGAGTTTTTTCGTCAAGCCAGGTGACCTTCTTGCTCCCTGTGGTTGTAAAGTGACTTTTTACTTAAAAATTTATTTAAGAAGCTGACTGAATGGATCAAATGTGTCACTTTTTCAGGAGTCGCCTTTCATATGAGCAGTTCAGTGCATTTCTTGCAAACATAAAGGAATTAAATGCTCAGAAGCAAACACGAGAGGTAAATAAATACTGAATAATTAAAGCATTGGATTTGGAACTGAATGCTTTCTTTGTTTTCTACTAGTTAATCATTGTTTAACTTGTTCCATGATCTTTTAGGAAACTTTGAGAAAAGCAGATGAGATATTTGGGTCAGATAACAAAGATCTTTACCTATCTTTTCAAGGATTGCTTAACCGGAATGTACGCTAGTACTGAAAGCAGGATTGCCCAGAACTGTTTGAGTTGGTATGCAAATCCTTCTTCCCCATTTCTCTCTTCGTTGCGCTGTCTTTGCACATTTTGTCTTTTAAATTGTGGATGGAGTTCAACCTGTTGGCATATACTATTATTGAGCTAGTATTTATTGCCTTAAAAAATCTGACATTGTATTGTTAGCTATTCTGCTATTTGCAACCTTTCATCGTGAGGGTTTGATGCAAATGTCTCACTCAATCACTTCAACCCCAAAGGCTCACATTTTCTATTTTAGGCTTTATATATTATAAGTACCAATTGAGTGCAGTGCAGGCACATATATTTAGGGCTCGTTTGGTGGATAGGATAAAGAGGATAAGATAGGATATATTATCATATTCCGCTCTTATCTATTATTTGGTGAACCAACATGATATAATAACTTTATCATGTTGGCTCATTTTATCATGTCTGTAATAAGATAAGCTATACTATTAGAGATATATAAAACCATTAATGTAGCCTCACCCAGCGGCTTAAGCTTTTGGGTTGAATTGGTTCTTTACATGGTATCAGAGCCTCGGTGTCACGGGTTCGACTCTCATTGCCCCCATTTAATTAATAATTAATTATGTCTTATGGAGTTTCTTAGCACAAGTAAGCTGAACTTGTGCATTGTCCACCTTTCAAGCCCAATGGATTTTCATGTGAGGGAGCGTATTAGAGATATATAAAACCATTAATGTAACATCATCTAACAGCTTAAGTTTTTGGGTTGAATTGATTCTTTACATATATACTAAGGGGGGAGTCGGGTTAGAAATGAACCGGATATGATAGCAAATGTGACATCCTCTCATTCCAAATATAGTCCTATGCTCTTCCCCTACGAACATTATTGGGCACGTGAAGGTCAGCCTTTGCCACCAACCATTCGTCATCGCCACTGCTGCAGGCCATCAACCACATCTACCATCCACTATCGCCACCAGCTATCACCATGAGCTACTAGCCACCACTATTGTCACCGGCTACAACCAACCACCACTGCTGATCAGCCCCCATGCTCTCACTCATCACCATCACCATTGCTACCACTGCCACCACCACCCTAAACCACCAAGCACCAACAGTCAACGCCACCACTACCACTATCCACCACTATCAATTAGCCACCATAATTGCCACCTATTAGCGTCGGCGCCGCCACCACACCACTTCCATCAACCACCCTCACCTGTCACCATTGCACTAACAACTACCACCATTGCCGTTGTTGCCACTGGCCACTGGCACCAACCATCACCGCCTTCAATCAATCACAATTGTCACTGATTACTACCAGAGCTATCACCACCACCCATTGCCACTTGCCCCCACAACTAATACCACCACCAATTCAATCGGTCATCCACCACACCAGCTGCCTCCACCACCACCCTCCACTGTCACTAGTCACCAGCCATCAATAAAGACAATCAATTTAAAACTTAATTTTTAATAATTTATCTAGGGAGGACATAATTTTTAACGAGGGAGGTTATTTTTAGTACCATTTTTTCTTACCACCTCTTACTACCAACTTTGTTATTGTTGGATCAAAATCAAATCAACTTCTCTTACTTGATGTTATTTTGTAATCGTTGTGTAAAGAACCAATTCAACCCAAAAGCTTAAGCTTTTGGGTGAGGCTACATTAATGATTTTATATATCTCAACACGCCCCTTCACACGAGAGCCCACTGGGCTTGAAGGGTGGACAATGCACAGACCCACCTACCTGTGCGAAGAAAGAAATTCCACTAGAAAGAAAGTGGGGGGCGGTGAGGATCGAACCCGGTACACCGAGGCTCTGATACCATGTAAAGAACCAATTCAACCTAAAACAGACATTGTTCGACTCGGACCCAAAATGTCAGAATGAACAATAGAAAAGGGAGCATCAGCTCTTTTATTGACTCTATTAACAAAGGAGGAGCGAGTGTGCTTTGACTGACAATTTAAAGACTTAAGACTGGATAAGAAAGGAACCATATGCTGAAGCTTGTAGAGGATTGGATGACCCAGACGACTATGAATTAGCTCAGGAGACTCTGTGAGAGAACATGCTACTGGAGAAGGTGGTGCAATCAGATAGTAGAGACCTCGTGACTCAATGCCCGCTCCAATCGTCTTCCCCGTACCCGGATTCTGCATAGAAAAGGATTGTTTAGAGAAGGTAACAGTACATGAAAGAGAAATCAATTGGCTAACAGAGATTAAATTAAAAGGAATGCCAGGTATATAATAAACAGAGTTCAAAGCTAAAAAAGGAGTTGGGTTGGCTTCCCCAATTCCATGAGCAGGAGCCTTAGTGCCATCAGGAAGAGTAACAGAGGGTAAGTTATTAGAATAAGAAAGTGAAGTGAAAAGATTCTTATTACCACAAAGGTGATGAGTAGCACCTGAGTCTATTATCCAGGGTCCAAGAGATGATTGAGAAAGGCAAGCAACATGATTACCAGTGTCTTGAGTAGGATGCTGAGAGGAAACCTTGAGATGTGCCTCATATTCGGCACTTGAAAGAGTTACTGATCCAGTAGAAGGTGGTGTAACATCAGTCTGAGCAAAGTTGGCAGTCGGTGGTTCCTGTAGCAGCATTCTTCAAAATGTCCAAGATTCTGGCAATAATTGCAACGAGGCCTCTGTCCGCGGCCACGTCCGCGACCGTGTCCACTGTTCCAATTGGAGTCATTGGAGTGTGAAGAAAAGAAGAAGTGTTTTGTCTGAATAATACTTTCTTAATTCATTTAGAGACCCAATGGGTCTTTTTTATATTGAGTACATTCAACTACCTAAACTACTTCAATAAATATACAACTACCAACTAAATATACAAGAACTACCAACTACATCAATAAATACTAACTAGAATATTCTACACTCCCCCTCAAGTTGGGAGATATATATTGATCATTCCCAACTTGCTGATCAAATCCTCAAAGGTCAGCTTAAGTAATCCTTTGGTGAAGATATCTGCTGTCTGTTCCTTGGTAGGTGTATATGACAAGCATACACTACCGTCTTCTAATTTCTTTTTGATAAAATGACGATCAACTTCCACATGTTTTGTTCTGTCATGATGAACAGGATTTTGAGCAATGCTGACAGCAGCCTTATTATCACAATATAATATGATAGGTATGGAATAAGAGATCTTCAACTCCTCCAGAAGCCTTCGTAACCAAATTCCTTCACAAATACCATGGGAAAGAGCCCGAAATTCCGCTTCTGCACTGCTTCTTGCAACAACAGTTTGTTTTCTTTTACTTCTCCAGGTCACAAGGTTTCCCCAGACTTAAGTACGATGTTCCTGACGAAGTAGATCT
>JAVKPL010001829.1:0-17685 GCA_032173675.1 Gastrolobium villosum | reverse complement strand
GCAAAACGATTTCAGGAGACCAACAACAGTGGAGAGAAATAACAAAAATCAGAAAAACACTGCGGTGAAGTATGGATTGTCTTGGGATAATTTCTAAGAGAGAGAGAGCATCATCTATAAGAGACCACACGTCTATAAAACTTAAGTACTTTCGCACGTTCTCTTGATCTACATCGAAGATTATTTATAAGCTATAAAATTGACCAAAATAACTTCAGATATAACACCCTCATTACTTTATAACTGATATAACTGACTCATTACTTTATAACTGACATAACTGATTCATTAATATTTTAATTTACGTAACTGACTCATTAATAAAAAAACGGACATTTAAAATTTATCCCAACAATCAACGGTTAGAATTTATTCGGAATTACACTTATTAATTAATCATTAATTGCCAATAAATGATAACCGTTGATTGGCGGAAATCAACGATTAGGATTTGATGTCAAATTTCAAAGTTTGACACCGGTATCAATGGATCCTATATATATGGGTAAAGTGTGTGTCATTTTAAAGGAGGTAAAATTATGTCATTTTAAGAGAGAGATAGATAAAAGAGGAGAGAGAGTTGACAAAAAAAAATATGTGGGTCCCACCTCTTTGTGAGAGTGAAAGGATATAAGTTGTGTCATTTAAAAGGATAAATACTTTTCCCTATATATATTTCATAACTCATAATCTTACATCAATCATATACCAAATCAAATCAATGATATTTGAGATTAAATATATCAGTAATTAATTAGGCCATATAACTTGGGATAGGATATTTTTACAATCAAATAATGTTACTACCAATGTTACGACCACATCTTAACCCTTGATTTCCGCCGATCAACGGTTATCATTTATTGCGAATTAGTAATTATTTAATAAGTTTGATTTGAAAAATGATAACCGTTGATTGACGGAAATCAACGGTTAAGATGTGGCCGTAACATTGGTAGTAACATTATTTGGTTGTCACAATATCCTATCCCATATAACATTTAAATATTAGAAATATTAATAATCAATTATAATATTAAAAGGATTTTGTTATAATTATAATATTAAGATTCTTGATAATAAGGGTTCATTTTTTGTGCAGTTACTACATATAAGTAATCTGCAATAAACCACTAGGGTTAGCCAAATGGTGTGGGGTGTGTGTAGTATAGGGTGTTGTGCTCAATTCCTTGTAACCTCCAAAAAAAAATCTACAAGGAAAGCGAAAACCTCAAGAAGAACATGCACTGAAAAATTTGCACACAACATTGATCTTCCCCACCCAAAACCTGGAATCGACCCCAAACCACATTGAAAAAAATAAAAAATAAAAAACACACACCCACAGACCGACAACATATTTCACAGTAAAAAAATGAAAAATAAAAAAAGTTTGGACCTCGAAAAAAGATTAGCTCAACATATCTACATCCTAAAATTCACACAAAACCTAGATCTCATAAATGCAATAAATCATCCATCAAATTCGTAATATAAGAGCCTGTGTATTCGTTAACGGCCTTGGTTCCCTCATAAACGGCGTGTTTAGCCAATTTACCGGGAAGCAACAATGGCACCGCCGTATGGATCTCCCTCGATGTCATGGTTGGCTTCTTTTTGTAGCGAGCCGAACGCGATGCCTCCTGAGCGAACTTCTCCAAGATATCGTTGATGAAGCTGTTCATGATCCCCATGGCCTCGGGGGAAATGTCCATGTCAGGGTGAACCTGCTTCAGCACCTCCAAGATGTAATCATTGTAACTTTCAACGCTCTTCTTCTTCTTGTCGCTGCCACCTTCCTTCGAGATCTTCTTCTCTGCCTTCGGGTTTTTCTCTGCCTTTCTGTAACAGCCCGTTGTACACCGGTATTGTTAACATTGATTATGATATTAAGCGCAGTTACAATCACAGTGATTAGATTAATTAAATTACGGGCAAATTTTTTCTTTCAACATATTCCTTTTCTTTTTCATAAATACATTTTCCGTAATCAATTAAAACCATGCTATAATTGTAAATGCCATTTGCGGAATCATACCCTTTCTAACATCATAGATCATTCTTTTTATTCATTTCATTTAAACTCACCATCTTACTCTCATCTTTTACCAAGTTGTAGTCCTTTACGTTGTCTACGCGTGGTTTCAAACCACGTATCATTTGGAGTTCTACCCATCAAGTTATACCCCTTTCTTTTAGTCTAGAAAAAACTGAATTTTCAAAATTTACACTGTGGTAATCGATTACCAGAGGGTGGTAATCGATTACCACCTGTCAAAAATGAGGCAGTAGCCAATTTTTCAATTCCTCTGTTCTGGTAATCGATTACCAGCTCTTGGTAATCGATTACCTCACATGGTAATCGATTACCAAAGGCCAGTAATCGATTACCAGTGCAGACAGTAGCTAATTTTCGTCCCCTGTTGCATGGTAATCGATTACCATGCTTGGGTAATCGATTACTATGCAGCAAAATGACAGATTACAGCTGTTTTGAGCCCCAAAAAGGGTGTGTAATCCATCCCTAACCCCTTGGTACTCCACATAACACATAATCATGTCCTAATGTTGGCTCTAGGCCCTTCCATCATGCATTTCCCTTAAGTTTAACATCAATTACATCATTCTCAAATAATGGCCATTTACATGTACATATGGACCATTTTTACATCATTACACATCAAGACTTCAAGGCTATGAATGTGGCAATGGACAAGTCCCATGCTCACTCAAAATATACAGTTATCCAAGCCATGAATAATAAAACATAACAAGACTTAGCATATGACCATGAACACTAATAAAAGCATGGAAAATGGCATCATGCAATATGTTCATGCCCTAAGTCTCAAAATACTAATGGTATGCTATGTGCACTCCATAAACTCCTCCAAAAAGCCATGCAATCCCATGCACCGCATGCCCATCCAACGTCCACTATACGGGCTTCTTGCCCGAAGCTCCTCCCGGCTCATAGTGACCTGAAATGTGGTCCCCCAAACACGGGGTGAGATATACGGATATATCTCAGTAAACCAATGGAGCTAGAGGCTCTCTCCACTCCATGGCTCACTAAAATGTATCAAAATGACATAATATGGCATGCAAGTAAAACAATATCACCATCCTCCTGGAGACACCCAAGAACATCCACTCATGGATTCATGTTCAAGGACTCCATCATATAACTCCCTGGACAGTCCTGGCGCCTCTCCCATGGTTGAGAAGACTCCATGGCAATACCCAACCGGAACTCCTCATGAGCCCTATCCGGCGGACGTCCCACGTTTGGATCATCCTGGCGCCGCTCCCAGAGTCGACTCCACGGCAATACCCGACTGGCATTCTCACAAAGATGAATCCAGCGGATGACCAAACTCCACTTGTCAACTGATCAGCGACCACACAATTTTCACACAATACAAGCAATATGCATACAAGCACACAAACACATCATGTCATAACTACATCGTCCAACCACAACCTTCCTCTAGGTGTGGTGGAGCTCACTAGGGATTAAACCCAAGTTCCAAGAGTTTACCTTAACACGAGCAACACCGTTCCAAACGTATGCTCCAATTCAACTTTTCTCAAATCCAACCGTGTGAGGCACCCTACAACAATCATTAATTCCAATTTACTCAAAAACTCATTTTTCATCAAAATTCCTCAAATTTTGCCTAAGTTACAAATTCATATTTTTCACCAAAAATTAACATAGCATTTCTAGCTTACAAACATGATTCTAAGGCCTTTTCATCTAATAGCATTTTTGCATTTGGGCTCTCTATCATCACACATCTAAAATCAAAGGTTTGAACACATATTCCTAGATCTATGGAATCAACTATAAAGAGACCACAAATATACTTACAATGAGTAGTATGATCACCACCAAGGCTTCACTAAACCATTTGAAGTTCAAAACCCCAAGAAATCTCCAAAAACATACATGGGTCGGATCTGAGTTTGCTAAAAACGTGGCCAAAGAGGTGGATTCGAGGCTTCTAGAGGCTACCAATGGCTTTGGAAGGTTGTTTACGATAGATTTCAACACCAAAATCAAGCGATTCGGTGGAGAAACGAAGAAATGGGAAGAAAGTGTGAAAATGGTGAAAATGGCTTCTTTTGCCCCTGTTGGTGCGCACGGAAGGTGAGGAAAAGAAAGAAGGAAAAGAAGAAGAAAAGGGAGGTGGCCCAAGTGACTTCGGTCACACGGGTCCCACACGCGATCTAACTTTACCTCCGATAAAATTTCCAATCATAATTCCTTAATCTACGTATTCTTCCAGTCCATAACATATTTTTCTTTCTCCAAAATAATGATAAAATTTTCACACCCATCGGTACACTCACACTCATTATTTTAACACTTAAAAATCACTATTCATCGATTTTTCTCAAATTTGCCTATTCACTCAATTTTCCGCCCTGATTCCATTTCCAGCATTACTTTTGTCATTTGAAATCTCTAACTCAATATTTAAGCCTCATAACACACGGTTGGCAAATTACCATTTTGCCCTTTTTGCCCTTTTTGGCCATAATCCTTGGATTTTCACTAATCCAACCACTTTCATTTCACAAAATAACATTAAAATACACATTTAAATATTTGAGGTGTTATATTCACCCCACCTTTTTGAAATTTTGTCCGCAAAATTAAATCATACCTGCTCACTAACTCAGGATACTGCCGGAGAATCTCGTCCTCCCGCTCCCAAGTAGCCTCCTCAGGTGTGCGGCCTTCCCACTGAATCTTCAGCATGGGAATCACTTTACTTCTTAGTCTCTTTTCACTGCGGTCCAGAACTGCAATAGGACCAATGGGAGTCTTCAAGTTCTCCCTGATTTCAATATTATCCGGCATCACAATATGTGACTCATCCGGAACATAACGTCGCAACTGCGACACATGAAACACATCATGTAGATTAGATAACTGCGGGGGTAAGGCAAGCTGATAGGCCACCAATCCTACTCTTTTCATAATCTGATATGGCCCAATGAATCGTGGACTCAGCTTCCTCACACCCAACGCACGGCCAACACCTGTGACCGGCGACAAACGTACGAAAACATGGTCACCTTCCTCAAATTCCAGAGGTCTATGCTTATTGTCATAATAACTTTTCTGCCGACTCTGTGCCTGTTTCAACTTTTCTCTGATCATTTCAATCTGCACTGTCGTTTCCTGCACAAAATCCGGACCAAATCTTTCTTTGTCGCCTACCTCAGTCCAACAAGTGGGCGTACGACACCTCCTGCCATATAAAACCTCGTATGGTGCCATACCCAGACTGGAATGAAAACTGTTGTTATAAGAAAATTCCACCAGTGGTAAGTACTTATCCCAAGCATTACCCTGTTCCAGTGTGCATGCTCTCAGCATATCCTCAAGTGTCTGTATGGTCCTCTCAGTCTGACCATCAGTCTGCGGGTGATAAGCAGTGCTCAGTCGAAGCTGAGTGCCAAAAGCCTGCTGCAAAGCTCCCCAAAATCGTGAAGTAAACTTCGGGTCCCGATCACTCACAATGCTAATCGGTATCCCATGGAGCCTAACAATCTCCTTAACATAAAGTGTAGCCAACTTCTCTGTGGTATAATCCACTCGTACTGGTAGAAAATGTGCAGACTTCGTGAGTCGGTCCACAATAACCCAAATCGAATCATAACCAGCTTGAGTTCTCGGCAATCCCACAACAAAATCCATAGAAATACTTTCCCATTTCCATTCAGGTATATCCAGCGGCTGAAGTAATCCAGCAGGTTTCTGATGCTCTATTTTCACTTTTTGACAAACCAAGCACTTAGACACGTACTCGGCAACATCTCTTTTCATACCAGGCCACCAGAACTTAACTTTCAAATCTTGGTACATTTTTGTGGCACCTGGGTGGATAGAATATTGACCCTTATGGGCCTCAGTCATAACTTCCTCTGCAAGTTCCTTGGGCACAACAATCCTGCCCTGATATAATAGTAGTCCTTGTTCATTCACAGATATGCCACTCTGGCCTTTCAAATACTTTATACTTTCATTGCGAATCTGAGTCTCTTTAATCTTCTCGTGCAACTCATTCTCAATTCGAGTCAACTCCATATCACACATTCTTCCTGCAAAGAAATCCGTTATTTTCATGTCGCGGAATTGCTCAATCACTTCATTGTCCCACATCATCATATGAGATAAGTTAACAGACTTCCTACTCAATGCATCTGCCACAACATTGGCCTTTCCCGGGTGGTATTTCAGCTCGAAGTCATAGTCTTTCAAAAATTCAACCCATCTACGCTGCCTCATATTCAGCTCCTTCTGATCAAATAAATATTTCAAGCTTTTATGGTCGCTGAACACAGCAAACTTCATTCCATACAGAAAATGCCTCCAAATTTTCAAGGCAAATACAATAGCAGCCAGCTCCAAGTCGTGCGTCGGATAATTTTCTTCATGCGGCCTTAACTGCCTAGACGCGTAAGCAATCACTTTTCCTTCCTGCATCAGCACGCTCCCTAAACCTTTCTTAGAAGCATCACAATATAATACAAACTCACCCTCCGGATCAGGTAAAGTCAACACCGGAGCAGTGGTCAATTTCTCTTTCAGTAGCAGAAAACAGTCCTCACATTCCTGGGTCCACACAAAAGGAGTATCTTTTCGTGTCAATCGAGTCAACGGTAGAACCATTGCTGAAAATCCCTGTATAAATCGGCGATAATAGCCAGCAAGCCCCAGAAAACTTCTAATTTCAGTCACCGTTTTAGGTCTTTCCCAGTCACTTACCGCTTCAATCTTGCTTGGATCCACTGCAACACCACTTGCAGAAATAACGTGACCCAAAAATTGCACCTCAGACAACCAGAATTCACACTTAGACGGTTTAGCATACAGTTTCTTGTCTTTCAACACCTGCAACACAGTCCTCAAATGGTCCATGTGCTCCTCTTTACTCTTAGAATAGATCAAAATATCATCAATAAAAACAATTACAAACTGGTCCAAATACGGTTTAAAAATGCGGTTCATATAGTCCATGAACACCGCCGGGGCATTAGTAAGCCCGAAAGGAATCACTTGATACTCAAAATGTCCATATCTGGATCGGAAAGCTGTTTTTGGTACATCCTCCGGTTTAATCCGAATCTGGTGATATCCGGACCGGAGATCAATCTTTGAAAATACACAGGCACCCCTCAACTGATCCAATAAATCATCAATACGCGGCAATGGGTACCGGTTCTTAATAGTCACTTTATTCAGCTGTCGGTAGTCAGTGCACAATCTCATGCTACCATCCTTTTTCTTTACAAATATTACCGGTGCTCCCCACGGAGACACACTCGGCCTTATAAAATTCTTCGCAGATAATTCCTCAATATGTTTCTTCAATTCAGCCAACTCAAGTGGCGACATCCGATATGGAGCCAAGGAAATCGGCCCCACACCAGGCAATAGGTCAATCGAGAATTCAATCTCTCTCTCTGGCGGGAATTCCGGTATCTCATCCGGAAATACATCTTCAAACTCATTAACAACTGGAACAGTAGAAATCTCCTCCTTTTTATCACCTACCAATCCGCCCAACAAAACATAACCCAGATCTCCAGCCTTCAAGGCTTTCACAGTCTGACTGACAGATAAATATAAAGACGGACAAACAGACGGCCTCTCGTGAGATAGCAACAACCTCTTCCCGCAGCAATCAATCATTGCGCAGTTCCGAGACAACCAATCCATCCCCAAAATCAAATTGACAGAGGCCAGGGGTAAGATAATTAAATCAATGGTGTAACCCCTGCCTAAATAAGTGAACTTCACATCCTCACAGATCCAAGACGATTCACTAACCTCTCCTGTAGCAGTAGTAATACGCATCGGCGGAACCATCCGTGTTACCTTTAGGTCCAACGCCTTAGCCACATAGTCCGCCACAAATGAATGTGTAGCTCCCGAATCAAACAACACAGATAAATCAACATTAGATAGAAAAATTATACCTTTAACCAAATTCGGAGCCTTTTCAGTACGTTGTGCATTAGTAGTATAAACCCGTCCCACAGTAGGAACAACAGCAATAGGAGCAGCAGTAGTAGTAGTAGCTGGCGGCAAGGCCTGCAGATTCGCAGCCTGCCCCGAAGGAGATGTACAATTTCTAGCAAAGTGGCCACTCTAACCACATCTAAAACAATTCGACGTACCAGCACCACATACACCTCTGTGGTATTTCCCACACTTCCCACATTGTGGGGTAAAATATCTGTTCGCAGCACCACCACCACCATTATTTCCACCCCTCTTGAACTGACCAGGAGGCTGCCTCACATGCAACCCCCTACCTCTATTATTAAAACCTCCTCTGTTGGTATTACCAGAAGGACCAGGTGTCCTCTTAACATCTTGCTCTTTTGTAGAATCGGATTTCAGATACCTCCCATAAACAGTCTCGACCCTCTTACATTGGGTCACCAAATCAGCAAAGTTTCTCACTGCGGTATTTGACATCCTCTTAGCAATCTTCTCATTCAGCCCTCTTTGAAATTTAGCTGACAAGAATTCCGGAGTAGGTAGAGTACCTCCATAATTAGCAAACTTGACAAGTTCATTAAATCTCGCCACATAGGCATCAACAGTCATCACTCCCTGTACCAGATTATCAAATTCACCTTGCTTAGCCTCCCGAACATCGCGGGGAAAATATTCTTCATGGAATAATCCTTCAAACATAGTCCAAGTAAGGACCTCACCCTGAATAATAAATGGGCGAGACACATTGTCCCACCACTCCTGGGCATCACCCTCCAGCATATACACAGAATACAATAACTTCTGCGGATCTTGGCATCTCATAACCTGAAAAATCTTGTCCATGCCCCTCAACCAAGCAGTGACCTCCTTTGGGTCCCTTGACCCCTGAAATGCGGGTGGCTTATGTTTCCTAAAAGATATGAGCCTACGCTCATCATCAGCATTATCAAGCACCTGCCCAGCAGCCCCAGTAGATTGGGCAACAGATGACGGATCAGGAACATAACTAGGATCCGTAGTAGTATGATGACTAGCCTCACCAGTGTGGTGACTAGCCCCACTCTCCCCCTGTTGAGGAGTAACAGATGGCGTCGGTGTAGGAGTCACCGTAGCCGTATGCGGAGGTGTATCTTCCCTCCTAGGACGACCTCTATCCGCCCTCAACTCGGCCATAAAGGCCTGCATCATATCCTGATTTGCTTTCATCAGGTTCTCAGTCATATTTCTGTTTGCAGCCGTTTCCGCCTGCAGAGCATTCAGTGCTGCAGTGATCGGATCCGGTGGCAAATGACCTGCACCCCGTGCCCCACGGCGACCTCGTGCCCTACTCATGATATCTGTACATGTAACACAAAGGAATGAGCTGATCAGACCCACACTGAGGAATCACATATACATTAATCATAAATAGTTCACAGATAGCTATGACACACAAGATACAACATACATAGCAATCAGAGTTCCCTAAACAAAACTGCTCTGATACCATAAAATGTAACAGCCCGTTGTACACCGGTATTGTTAACATTGATTATGATATTAAGCGCAGTTACAATCACAGTGATTAGATTAATTAAATTACGGGCAAATTTTTTCTTTCAACATATTCCTTTTCTTTTTCATAAATACATTTTCCGTAATCAATTAAAACCATGCTATAATTGTAAATGCCATTTGCGGAATCATACCCTTTCTAACATCATAGATCATTCTTTTTATTCATTTCATTTAAACTCACCATCTTACTCTCATCTTTTACCAAGTTGTAGTCCTTTACGTTGTCTACGCGTGGTTTCAAACCACGTATCATTTGGAGTTCTACCCATCAAGTTATACCCCTTTCTTTTAGTCTAGAAAAAACTGAATTTTCAAAATTTACACTGTGGTAATCGATTACCAGAGGGTGGTAATCGATTACCACCTGTCAAAAATGAGGCAGTAGCCAATTTTTCAATTCCTCTGTTCTGGTAATCGATTACCAGCTCTTGGTAATCGATTACCTCACATGGTAATCGATTACCAAAGGCCAGTAATCGATTACCAGTGCAGACAGTAGCTAATTTTCGTCCCCTGTTGCATGGTAATCGATTACCATGCTTGGGTAATCGATTACTATGCAGCAAAATGACAGATTACAGCTGTTTTGAGCCCCAAAAAGGGTGTGTAATCCATCCCTAACCCCTTGGTACTCCACATAACACATAATCATGTCCTAATGTTGGCTCTAGGCCCTTCCATCATGCATTTCCCTTAAGTTTAACATCAATTACATCATTCTCAAATAATGGCCATTTACATGTACATATGGACCATTTTTACATCATTACACATCAAGACTTCAAGGCTATGAATGTGGCAATGGACAAGTCCCATGCTCACTCAAAATATACAGTTATCCAAGCCATGAATAATAAAACATAACAAGACTTAGCATATGACCATGAACACTAACCAAAAGCATGGAAAATGGCATCATGCAATATGTTCATGCCCTAAGTCTCAAAACACTAATGGTATGCTATGTGCACTCCATAAACTCCTCCAAAAAGCCATGCAATCCCATGCACCGCATGCCCATCCAACGTCCACTATACGGGCTTCTTGCCCGAAGCTCCTCCCGGCTCATAGTGACCTGAAATGTGGTCCCCCAAACACGGGGTGAGATATACGGATATATCTCAGTAAACCAATGGAGCTAGAGGCTCTCTCCACTCCATGGCTCACTAAAATGTATCAAAATGACATAATATGGCATGCAAGTAAAACAATATCACCATCCTCCTGGAGACACCCAAGAACATCCACTCATGGATTCATGTTCAAGGACTCCATCATATAACTCCCTGGACAGTCCTGGCGCCTCTCCCATGGTTGAGAAGACTCCATGGCAATACCCAACCGGAACTCCTCATGAGCCCTATCCGGCGGACGTCCCACGTTTGGATCATCCTGGCGCCGCTCCCAGAGTCGACTCCACGGCAATACCCGACTGGCATTCTCACAAAGATGAATCCAGCGGATGACCAAACTCCACTTGTCAACTGATCAGCGACCACACAATTTTCACACAATACAAGCAATATGCATACAAGCACACAAACACATCATGTCATAACTACATCGTCCAACCACAACCTTCCTCTAGGTGTGGTGGAGCTCACTAGGGATTAAACCCAAGTTCCAAGAGTTTACCTTAACACGAGCAACACCGTTCCAAACGTATGCTCCAATTCAACTTTTCTCAAATCCAACCGTGTGAGGCACCCTACAACAATCATTAATTCCAATTTACTCAAAAACTCATTTTTCATCAAAATTCCTCAAATTTTGCCTAAGTTACAAATTCATATTTTTCACCAAAAATTAACATAGCATTTCTAGCTTACAAACATGATTCTAAGGCCTTTTCATCTAATAGCATTTTTGCATTTGGGCTCTCTATCATCACACATCTAAAATCAAAGGTTTGAACACATATTCATAGATCTATGGAATCAACTATAAAGAGACCACAAATATACTTACAATGAGTAGTATGATCACCACCAAGGCTTCACTAAACCATTTGAAGTTCAAAACCCCAAGAAATCTCCAAAAACATACATGGGTCGGATCTGAGTTTGCTAAAAACGTGGCCAAAGAGGTGGATTCAAGGCTTCTAGAGGCTACCAATGGCTTTGGAAGGTTGTTTACGATAGATTTCAACACCAAAATCAAGCGATTCGGTGGAGAAACGAAGAAATGGGAAGAAAGTGTGAAAATGGTGAAAATGGCTTCTTTTGCCCCTGTTGGTGCGCACGGAAGGTGAGGAAAAGAAAGAAGGAAAAGAAGAAGAAAAGGGAGGTGGCCCAAGTGACTTCGGTCACACGGGTCCCACACGCGATCTAACTTTACCTCCGATAAAATTTCCAATCATAATTCCTTAATCTACGTATTCTTCCAGTCCATAACATATTTTTCTTTCTCCAAAATAATGATAAAATTTTCACACCCATCGGTACACTCACACTCATTATTTTAACACTTAAAAATCACTATTCATCGATTTTTCTCAAATTTGCCTATTCACTCAATTTTCCGCCCTGATTCCATTTCCAGCATTACTTTTGTCATTTGAAATCTCTAACTCAATATTTAAGCCTCATAACACACGGTTGGCAAATTACAATTTTGCCCTTTTTGCCCTTTTTGGCCATAATCCTTGGATTTTCACTAATCCAACCACTTTCATTTCACAAAATAACATTAAAATACACATTTAAATATTTGAGGTGTTATACTTTCCTGGATCCATGGATACACATTTAAATATTTGAGGTGTTGGATGTGGATGAACTTCGAGATTCGTTCATTCGCGCGAGCGAGTGTTAAAAGAAAGAATGCGATGTGTGATGAAGCGAAGAAAGTAGAAAAATATATGTAGTTACTACTCACTAGGAGCTCAATTCGCACGCGTTTCAACTTTCAATTATGGTGTTTTTTTTTTAATCAATTTTTATTCAATGGGCTACTTACCACGTAATGGGCTTTTTCTTGGGCCTTGGCTTGTTCTTCTTTCAAAGCCCAAAAACAAAGCAAAACAAAACAATTGTCTGGAAACAAATCAATGACCATGACCTTGGACCATGGAAAAAGCAGAGGAAGAGTTACTCAGAGTGAGAAAGCAATGTCATGAGGAAGCTTCACCAATCACCAGCTAAACGAGTTTCAGGAGTGAGACCGACACGGAGAGAAATAAGAAAAAAAAAATCATCAATGCCCTGTGGTTACTTTTGAAATCACTTAGGTCCATGTGTACTTTCATCATATATATATATATATATATATATATATATATATATATATATATATATATATATATATATATATATATATATATTGCAGGTTATATTTCCAAACTTTTTTGTTTACAAATTACATTATGTTCTCCGCAAAAATATAGTGTAATTTGTAAAAAAATTCATAAAATTTAAAAATGGATCATGTCCCTATATATATATATATATGTAAAAGGGTATTTTTGTATCACATATATCCTGGAGTTTTTTTTTATTAAGCACAAATACGTATGTGATAAAAAAACACACGAATATAGATGAATATGAAACATATCAAAGGAATATTGATGAATTTTTCTAAAAAAATAAACCATTGTAGTGAATAAAATAAGGGTTTGCTTTTTCTATTAGATAGCTTATCTACATTGAGACCAAAACGACGTCATTTTGAGGTGGAAATTGAAATATTTTTGCAATTATATTTTGTTTTGGGTTATAATAGTCTTTTTTAATATAATTTTTTAACATAAAACAACGTCATTTTGGGAATAAATGTAAATAATTTATCTACGTTTACGATAGAAACATTAAAGCCGTAAAATAAAAGAAACAAAAAAAGAAAAAGAAAAAGAAAGTTAAGAGTATATACAGTAGAAGAAAAGTTTCTTACATTTCCGAGGGGAAAATAGGGCACAATAGTTAACTCTATAGCAGTATAGCTTTCAGTTTCACCTTGCCTATTTTTATTATTATTATTAGAGGAAGAAAAAAATGGTATGTGTTAAAACGCAAGTAAAAACGGTCCTTCGTAAAAATTGATAAAAATGCTGCGTTTTATTATTTTGACCATTTTTAAAAACGCCGCGTTTTAAAACGTAAAAGCGATAAAAACTTATGTTTTTACCGTTTTGACCATTTTTATTTAAAACGAAATTAAAAAAAAATTATGAAAAAAGAAATTAAAGAAAAACCCAACTTTTTCGTTTCATTCAAATCATATGCACAGAACTAATTCAACCCAAAAGCTTTAGCTGGTGGGTGAGGGTTTTTTAATGGTTTATATTATTCTCTAACACGCCCCCTCACACGAGAGTCCATTGGGCTTGAAGGGTGGATAATGCACAGGCCCACCTACCTGTGCGAATAGAGAAATTCCACTTGACAGAAAGTGGGGGGCGGCGAGGATCGAACCCGGAACACAAGACTCTGATACCATGTAAAGAACCTTGGGATACACCACCCCAAAATCTTTTTGAATATTTTTGTTTATAATTATGTCTTATAAAGCTGCAATTCTATTATAAGTTATGTTATGAGAATCATTTTGTGTTTTTGGGTCATTGTGTGCATTGAAAAAGGTGAAATTATATCCTCATGAGTGATGATCCAAAATCTGCAGAGTGTATGAAGCAGTTAGAGCATATTGGTTATCCATTACTTGTTCGTTATCACTATTTATAATTTTAATATTTGGTTATCAAAAATAATTTTCCTTTTTAGATAGATAAGTGGCTCAACACATATGTTCATTATGTGATATTATTTTTACATGCATATATATAATTTTGTATCTTGACCTTAAGTATTAGAAAGTAGAAACTTTACGTTTCGTGATGTTTCTACGTTTTACGTTTCTATCACCCATTTCCGTTTCTACGTAAAGATTCGAGTTTGACAACATTGCTAATATGATCTCGTTTTTTGTTCTTTATAAAAAAAATACTTATATTACTCATTTTTTAGGAATTAAATTAGATCTTTATTAAATTTCTGATGATCATATTTTTAAAGAACTAGAATTTTTTAGAGAACAAAATTTGATCTTTTTCTGTAGGAGACGAAAGTGTGAATCGTATTTTTTTGTTAAGACCCAAAATGGGCTTTATTCTTATTATTATTATTTTCACCTATTTTCCCCTTTTTGGTATCCATTTTTTTGTGATTTTTTTTTAAATAGTTTTAGTTTTTTTTTTTTTTTTTACGAAGACCTTAACAAATGAGTTTTTTTTCTTCTGAAAATCTATTTTTCTTTTAAATAGATTTCAAACAAGCTCTAAAGTTTCTCAAGAAAAAAAAATAAAGGGAATCAAGGGTGAGGAATGTTAACACTTTTTTTTTTTTTTGGTAATCAAGAATGTTAACACTTTTACTGTTGTACACTTGAGTAAAGTGCAAAACCCTTCGTCTATCAAAAGAAAAATGCAAAACCATTTCAAAATAATGATTTTCACACAGGTTTATATCTAATCTGTAACATCCCAAATATAATAACAATAATAATAATAATATTTAAAAAAAAAAATCTTGGACCTCAAGCTTTTTTTGTTCTGCTTTCGTTCTGTGGAGTTCAAAATGGTAAAAAAGAAATCTACTTCAGCTCTAGGTACTTTAGATAGGCAGGATTAAAGGGGGGAAAATAAGCTAAACTAAAAAAAAAAATTATATTTACTTCACTTCGATTTTGGTTCAATATTTGTTTTAATGGAAAAGTATATGATAGAACCAATTTCTATCAAAGAGACAGAGAAGAAGAAAAGATGAGAATTGAGAAAGAAAACTCTTGTAATTTTTATTCAATGCCTTTGTTACACTCCTATTATCCCTTTTATACACAATGGCTAACAGAAACTAAAAGAATACAAACATGCACCACATGGTGATGTAACAGAATTGTAACTAACTAATCTTATCCCAACTGACTCTACTGATCAAATCTCTTTGGCTTCCTAATCGATCTTCTGATTCTTCTATCTGCAATGGACCTCTCCAATTCTTCTTCATTTGGCTCAAACAATTCTGTTGCACTATCATGCAACTCTGCTTCTGTTTCTTTGTCCTCAACTGTCGTTGCTATTGTTTCACTTGGGCCACGGTCATTGAGCTCTTCTGATGGGCTAGAGCTTATTGGATCCGTATCAATACCTTCCCCATTAAAATCAACCTTGTCCTCAAGGTTGAAATCAGGAAATTGCTCAGAAATTTCATCACGAAATTCCCAAGTTGCTCCTTCTGGTGGCATGCCCTTCCATAAGATGCAAACTTGTTGTACTGAGGTGTCTCCAACTTGTATAACACGGGTAGCCAACACCTGGGAGGGCTCCAAAACTGGTAATCCTCCTTGGAAACACTCAGGTAGCGAACAAGGAGGGATATTATGGTCTCCTTTATACGGTTTCAATAATGAAACGTGAAATGTATGATGAATACGTGCTTGTGGTGGTAATGCAAGTTTATAAGCAACCTGTCCCACACGTTTGAGTATCTCAAAGGGACCAAAATAACGCCTGGCCAACTTATGTGACAACCGATTAGCCACTGAAGATTGCCTGTAATGCTGTAACTGAACCCAGACAAATTCCCCCACTTTGTAACAAATGTCCCTTCTATGCTTATCTGCATTGCGCTTCATGGTGGCTTGTGAATGCAACAAGTTCTCCTTCAGCCGTTGCAGGATAGCTTGTCTATCCAAGAGTGCGGTATCTACCTCCTTTAATATGGCAGTAGAAGGTAGGTAATCCAAGTTGGAAGGAGGCTCACGTCCATAAACAGCTAAGAAAGGAGACATTCCCGCTGAATTATGAAAGGTTGTGTTGTAGCAGTATTCTGCCCAATGCAGGATTTTGTACCATTTCTTTGGAGTGTCAGCCACAAAACACCTGAGATATTGCTCCAGGACACGATTAACCACCTCAGATTGTCCATCGGATTGTGGATGATATGCAGTGGTGTGTCTCAATGTAGTGCCACTGAGTTCAAATAGCTCAGCCCAAAATTTACTAAGGAACAATGGATCCCTATCAGAAATAAGAGATCTAGGAGGACCATGAAGCTTAAGCACCATATGAGTAAACAAATCAGCAACCTTTGCAGCCGTAAATTTTTTTGGCAAAGCTCCAAAATGAACCTGTTTGGAGAACCTATCTACTACCACTAGAATGGTGGTATAGCCCTGGGACATTGGTAGACCTACCACAAAATATAGTGATAAATCCTCCCAAATCCGAGTAGGAATGGGTATAGGTTGTAAGAGGCCAGCAGGGGATTGTGTAGAATATTTTACTTGTTGACACACTACACAAGAATTGACAAACTCCTTGACAGCCTTATTTAATCCCGGCCAAATAAAGCTAGCAGAGGTCCTAGCTAGAGTCTTCTGGATACCAGCATGTCCACTAGCTAGAGTTGAATGGTTCTCTTGGAGTACCTGGTGGACTAAAGGGGAAGCAGGATCCAAGAGTAACTTGCCTTTACATAAAAGTAGTCCTGCACGAACCACCAAATCCGGATGGGCAGTTGGATTAAATGACAGCTGCTGATATTTTTGTTTAAAAAACTCACTGCATTGATTTTCTTTTTTTAAATCTTCCAAGATGGTAAAGTGCACCACTGCTATGGATTGGAGGGACAACACAGAAGGGTATCGAGAAAGAGCATCAGCCACTCGATTTTCTTTGCCTGGCTTATACACAATAGAATACTGAAAACCAAGTAATTTAGCAAGATAATATTGTTGCTCTGGTGTTTGAACAACTTGGTCCAACAAAGCACGCAAACTTTTCTGATCAGTTCTGATCAAAAACCTTCTGCCTAGGAGATATTGTCTCCATTTCTTCACAGATTCAGTGATAGCATACAGTTCCCTTACATATGCAGAAGCTTGCTGCATTCTCAAAGTCAGCTTCTTACTGAAATACGAAATGGGATGCTCTTCCTGTAACAAAACAGCCCCTATGCCTAAGTCTGATGCATCTGTCTCCACCACAAAATCTTGAGTGAAATTTGGAAGAGCCAACACTGGAGCTGAAGACATTGCTGTCTTGAGGTGAACGAAAGCAAGTTGAGCAGCTGTTGTCCAAAGAAAGGAGTCCTTCTTCAACAAAT
>JAVKPL010001828.1:130000-174235 GCA_032173675.1 Gastrolobium villosum | reverse complement strand
TTATTGAGTTCTTAGTAGTTACCCCTTTTGATATATCACCAATTACCACATCAATGGGGTGTCCTCTTGCTACTCTCCAATCTTGTGGTAGGTTGTTTCCATCATTGGTTTGTTGACTAGGTGTTTCTTCGTCGTTTGCTTCCTTTTCTTTTTGCCTTTGATTTTCCTCTTTGTCATTCCAGTTTATGTTTTCCATGCTTCCTATGATATCATCATCACAAACTTCCTTTCTAGGCAAGGCATTGTTAGTTTCATTAAATACAACATGAATAGATTCTTCAATGACCATTGTTCTTTTGTTATAGATTCTATAAGCTCTACTTGTGAGTGAATATCCTAGAAATATGCCTTCATCAACTTTAGAGTCAAATTTGCCAAGGTTTTCTTTTCCATTATTTAAAACAAAACATTTGCAACCAAAGACATGAAAATATGAAATATTGGGTTTTCTTCCTCTGTAAAGTTCATAGGGAGTTTTCTTTTTCAAAATAGGTCTAATTAAAGCACGGTTCATAACATAACATGCGGTGCCAACGGCTTCCGCCCAAAAATATTTTGGAAGATTGTTTTCATTTAACATGGTTCTAGCAAGTTCTTCTAAAACACGATTTTTCCTTTCTACAACTCCATTTTGTTGTGGAGTCCTAGGAGCGAAAAAGTATGTTCAATGCCATTTTCTTCACAAAAGAGTTCGAAATCTTGATTTTCAAATTCTCCACCGTGATCGGTTCTAATTGAAACAATATTTGAAGATTGTTCATTTTGAATGAGTTTGGCTAGTCTCTTGAATGATTTAAAAGCATCGCTTTTATATGTAAGAAATAAAGTCCAAGTATAGCGAGAATAATCGTCCACAATGACCAAAGCATAGTAATTGCCACCAAAGCTCATAGTTCTAGTTGGTCCAAAAAGATCCATATGTAAAAGTTGTAAAGGCTTTGTGGTAGAAACAATATTTTTTGATTTAAAAGAAGCCTTTACTTGTTTTCCCATTTGACAAGCGTCACAAACTTTATCTTTTTCAAATTTGAGCTTTGGTAAGCCAATTACTAAGTCTAAGGATATCAATTTACTTAATTGACCCATGCCAATGTGTGCTATTCTTCTATGCCATAACCAAGAGTCATCTTCCTTACTAATCAAACATTTATCGTCATTTGAAGGCATACCATCTAAGTCTATCATATAAATATTATCCACTCTATGACCAATAAACTTAACTTGCCCATCAATTATACTTTCGATTTTACAAGAGGTTGAGTCAAAAATAACTCTATAATTTTTATCACATAATTGACTAATGCTAAGCAAGTTGTGTCTAAGGCCCTCGACGAGTAAAACATTTTCTATAGAGATAGAGAAGGAATTACCAACTTTTCCAATGCCGAGTATCTTTCCTTTGTTGTTATCACCATATGACACATGTCCATGCTCTTTCTTTGTGAATGATTGAAATTTAGTTACATCTCCCGTCATGTGACTTGAACACCCACTATCCAAGTACCACTTGGAGCTTTTAGCTTTCAAACACACCTACATCACAAAGTCAAGATTTAATCTTTGGTACCCACATCATGTTGGGTCCTTGTGTGTTAGTCTTGGGCTTAGTTCCCTTAGGAACCCATACTTTCTTTTGCCTTATAATACCATTCCTTCTAACTTTACATGTGGAGGCACTATGTCCTTTTCCACCACAATGAAAGCATTTAATGAATGGGCTACTTGTCATGTAGGATGGAGAAATGAAAAAGTTTTTATAAGATTTTTCTTGTGTGCTAGTGTCAAAGCCTAAACCGGATTTGTTAAACATGCATCTTTGTTTACCAAACAACACATTTAAGTTATCTCTTCCACATGTGAATTTGCTTAGAATTCCATTTAAATCGTCAATTTCATTTCTTAGATCTTTACATGATGTACATGATGATGAAGATGCATGATCATTCGAAGATAGGCATTTGATGCAACCAATGCTAGCATCAAGTAATTTGAGAGTTTCATTTTCATCCTTCAATTCTTTAATTTCATTTTCTAAGGATGCAACTTGTTTTTCCAAACAACTAATAGTTTTTCTTGATGCTCTAAGATTTTTAACATGTTTTAGTGTTTCATTATGCATTTCTTCAAACATGTCAGACAACTCATCATATGAAGGAGAAATAGTAGAGCAAGAAGAGTTTACCTCGGTTTCGGATTCATTTTTGTCCTCATTTGCCATTAGACATATATGTTGGGTTTCTTTCCTTGATTTCTCCGATGGCCTTCCATCTTGCATGAAGCATAGGTTTGCTTCTTCCTTGGAGTCATCATCGGAGGAACTAGATTCGTCGTCCCAAGCAAGATAAGCTTTCTTGAAGCTCCTTCTATCTTTGCCTTGCTTCTTTTCGTTTTTGTCTTTCTTTTGAGCATTTGGACAATCCGATTTGTAGTGACCGACTTTTCCACATTCAAAGCAAGTGACGGTGAGTTGGGAGGATCCTTCATCTTTAGATCTTCTTCTAGGAGGAAATGATGATTTCTTTGTGAAATTCTTCTTAAAGAATTTTCCATACTTTTTTACGAAGAGACTCATTTCATCTTCATCAAGACCATTTTCGGAATCGCCATCTTCTTTTTCCTCATCTTTTTCTTTGCTTGGTGTTGAGGCTTTCAAGGCAATTCCCTTACCTTTTTTGATTGCTTGTTCCTTTAAGCTTATTCTGGCTAGCTCCATTTCATACTCTTGAAGCTTGCCGAACAAGGTTGCAAGATCCATGGTTTTTAGATCTTTTGATTCCGTAATGGCCGTCAACTTGGGTTGCCATTCTCTGTTGTGCACACTTCTCATTACCTTAGAAATCAACTCAAGGTTAGTAAAAGATTTATCTAAAGCATTTAAATGAGTGATAAGGTGTGTGAACCTTCTTTGCATACTTTGAATGCTTTCATTTTCATGAATCTCAAACATTTCAAATTCTCTAGTGAGTGCGTTTAATTTTGTGAATTTAACATCACTAGTTCCTTCATGGGTTATTTGAAGAATATCCCACATTTCCTTAGCATTCTTACAGTTTGAGACACGAAAGTATTCATCACGACCTAAGGCATTTGTGATCAAATTTTGAGCTCTAGCATTCCAATTTCCTTTCCTAATTTCATCATCACTATAATCATCTATATCTTTTGGAACATCTTCATTTTCCTTATTTTTCTCAGTAGGTAGTGTATACCCTTTTTCAACTATACTCCATACTCTTAAATCATTAGATTGAAGAAATATTTTCATTCGACTCTTCCAATAAGAATAATCGACGCCATTGAAAAATGGAGGTCTAGTACTAGAAGATCCCTCAAGGGGCATATCATGGTTTAAAGAAGCCATTTCTTCTCTTGAAGCGGTTAAGCTCTTTACACAAGAGTTCAAGCTCTGATACCACTTGTTGGACAGGTAGCTTCAATACTCAAGAGGGGGGGTGAATTGAGTTTAACAAAATCTTTTCGCAAAGTACCTCCTTTGATGTTTTAAAGACTATTTCTTCAATAAAGCGATTTAATAGAAAATAATCTAAGCGTAGGAGCAAGGAAAGGAACAGCAAAGTAAATAAGCTAGTATGCAAAGACAATCTAAAAAGGCAATTTCAATATGTAAATAAAGAGATCAGAGTTAGAGAAATTGCAAACTAGATGTATCCTGGTTCGGTCACCACCACTGTGACCTACGTCCAGACTGAAGCAGCTCGATCAACTCTTTTCACTCACTATCAAGCTTAAGGGTGCTTGACAAACCACTACACCTTTTCAAGAATTCGGGCTCTTGATGCCTTACAACTTTTCACTCCAAATTTTCTTAGGAATTTGGTGACCTTTCAAGTGTATAGGGTTCACTCCCCTAACTACTCAATAAATCAAATGAAGGTGTTTAACAATGGCTAAGTACTCTCAAAGTACAAATAATACAAGTTGAAGAATAATGGTATATGACACTCTTACAAGAATAAAGCTCAAAGAGATTTTATGATATGAAGACAAGAATAAAGCAAATAGGATGAGAATTAATGAGCAATAATGATCAAGAGGTGTGTCCCATCAATGGGAACAGTAGCCTCTATTTATAGAGGGCCCCCAAGTTTTATTTCTTATCCATTTTCGCAAACTAGCCGTTTTATAGCCGTTATTTTTGTCTCTGTACAGTGGGTAATCGATTACCATAGGATGGGTAATCGATTACCATGAAGGGTAATCGATTACTGCAGTTGGGTAATCGATTACCATGAAGGGTAATCGATTACTGCAGTTGGGTAATCGATTACCAACCTGTCAGCAGGTTGGATTTTGCCCTTACATGGTTTTCTCTTGATTTAAAGACAGTTTCAAAAACATGTTTAAACAGTTTATGAGTATTGAAAGTATATTTTCATGTTTAGAAATGCATTTCAATGTTGATTGATGATTTAATGCATGTTCTTTAAAAATACTATGAGCTTCGTTCATGTAAGGAATCATCTTACAAATAATCCTAAGTCCTATATATTATTTTGAGTTTAGACTTAGAGACTTCTCTTGAAGCTTGTGTCTTGATCTTGTTTGGACTCCTTTTTGATAGTTGCACGATGAGACTTTCTTTCCATGCTTGTTTGTTATCATCAAAATCGTTGAACCTTTATGTTCTTTTCGTTGAGTGCATTGGTTCCACATGCTCCATGTCCACTGGTACATCCTGAAATAATGCCTCGAGACGGGGTGAGATATACGGATATATCTCAGTAACCAAGAGGTTCTGGAGAAAACTCTGTCCAATGGTTCACTTCGATGTATATCAATAGAATAAAAACAACACCACTGTTATAAAACGGGATAAAGCAAGGGATTTAGAGAAAGGGGGAATATATCAGAAACAACTACGACATGCGGAATGGTAGCTACCAATACCACGCCATGTCCTCGGCTATACGCCTATGGGTACTACCCCTGACGTGTTCATAGAACAACCCATCAAGGTACCCCTTCCAACCATATACACCCGAGACTACCTAGTGTGCTCCTATCCGGATAACACACCACGATCCTGGGTCAACTGGAACTCCCTCTCGGAGACCTATCCAGTGGCAGTCTGGAAACACTTGCCCGAAGGCTAAAAATATCTACTGGCCAGAGATCGGGTACATAAGTACCCACTGTGATAATGCACGTGCATGCTCATGCTGTTCTATACTACTCATACACACTTCCTACCATTGCCATCAACTAGCAAGATGGAACACAAAAGGGGAACAAGCCCCAGTACCAAGAGGTTACCTTTCTTTTTCCTTTCACTGAGCTCCGCAGAACTCCACTTACAGCTTGATTCACAGGTAACGCCTACACAGAGGACCATTCCACACACTTAGAACTTTGAATCCACTAATGAATTTCAACATATCATGTGTAAACCACATCACTTACCTCAATCCACTTGATCCAGGACCAAGGGCAATCCACTGTTTCACTGTTCCAAGTTTATATCCACGTACGGCAACCTATACAACCATGCACAACCGTCAGTTTCAGTCAAAATACGTCAAAACGTGAAAACGTCGGATTTTCTCTCCACTCCCTTAAGGGTTCGGCCATCATAGTGTTATTTTGGGTTTTATTTTTCTAAATTTTCTTTCTCATTTTATTTCACTTTCTTAGGTTACCCAAAGGCTAGTACAATCACCGTTTTTCGGTTTTATGACTTTTACGCAACATTTTGCGAAATATTACACTTTAGGCACATTTTGCCACTTTCAACACTTATTATTTTTACATTGATTCTTCCACATGACAATCACCACACAACCTATCTAGTAACTTTTCCATCACACAACACAACACCAAAGTGTTCTAAAACATCAATTTGCTCAATTATACCTTAATGGCCGAATCTTGGTTAGCCCAACCAAGGATTTCCACTCAATTCCTATGGTCCACAACTCACATAATCACTTAATATCATCATATAATCACACTACAATTCACTATACCACACATTAACACCAAAACTCAAAAATCCACTTCATGCACCAATTTTTTTTCTAAGTTAAAATTCATTTTTTTCGCTTAAAGTTTTCATTGCGTTTCTAGCATTAATACATCATTCTAAGACATTATCATCTAATAGACATTTTCCATTTGAGCTCTCTAACACCACATATCACAAAATCCCTCTTTAGGGTCAATTATCACAACTCAAAATTTAACCAATGAAATGTTGAAATAACTCACTCAATTGAACGGTATAAGGCTCCACCTAAGTATACTCCACCATTGGAGCATTTGAAAGCATCATGATCCCTCTTTATCCCTTGAAAACCGCACCAAAACAGTGTGAGATCTCCTCACACACTCAATTTCAAGACTAAACAAGGCTACCAATGGGTTTAGGAGGTGTTTTTCATCAAGATTCAACACAAATTTTGTTGAATTTGGTTGAGAATTGGTTGGTTTAGGGGAGAAGAAAAACTTGCTCAAATTTGAAGGAAAATGGGGCTGTTGCACGGCTGTGGGGAGAAAAAAACGTAAATGGGAAGAGAATGAATAGTGATTCATAAGAGTTTATTTGACTTTAAGTGGGTACCGGATCTCACGTGATTTAAAACTCACCCGAATTTCCCTTCCATCATCACTAAAATTCACAATTTAAAAACCTAATGAGAAATTATAATTTTCCATCTTAACAAAATCCTTTAATTTTACTCCCTCAGATAAATTTGGAGCTTTCCGGTTGTTCGGAAAAACACTGCTTTAAGCTACAGTGCGCTCCGTTGACAAACTTCCACAAATCGACTTAAATCCCTCAAATATTATCAGAAATCATATTTCCTATTTCTATGGACCATTTAAAATCAATATTTGAAACCTAGAGCTCAAAATTCCACTGGCACGTTTTACGGTGAAATCTGTCTGCGATATTTTTACCCGCGAGAAACACTATTCACTGATTTTTCTGAAACTTGTCTATCCACTCAATTTTTCGTTCTGAATCCATTTCCAGGCTTATTTTTATCATCTGAGACCTTCTACTCAATTTTTATCTTCCTAGGGTTGCGTGTTGGCTAATTGCCGTTTTGCCCTTTCTTTGTATTTTGGCCTAATCTTTGGGATTTTCACTAATCCTTCGCTTAATTACTCACTTAACACTTTAATTACTTAATTTAGAATTGTGAGATGTTATATATATCAATATTTGTGCTGTATTTTTTTTTCATTTTTTTTTATTTTAAACATGGTGGACTCCACATTTATTGTCTCTATAGCATGACACGAGAATTGTCCTGCAACGTAATACTTGTTTTTTTCCCAAAATAAATAGACATAAAATATTCACCGGATCAAATCATGTAAAATCTTAGGTTGAGATAATTTATTCCTCTCTACCCTCACCTAGAGGTATAGAGATTTGAGCGTATTATATAGTCACTTCAATGCATAGATGAATTTATATTTTAATAAAAATATTAAATTATAATGGAAAAAATTAAAATTAAAATACATTATACTACTGTTTCTCACTAGACTATGACAAGATTCAAACTAATAAGTACTGATTCCTCTCAATATACATTGTTCTGCCTTTCCTTTTGAAAATGAAACAGTTAAATATGGGTTTGATATTTATTTTACATATATATAAAAATAAAAGTATGTGAGGTTCATATAAGATTTTGTGTAAAAAAATATATATATAGATTCCACATATTTTTATATGTATGTAGAAGATGATTTTATTTTCTTCAATAAAAAAAATTAAACTCATTGACTCTCAAGTGTCTGAACATGGAATAGAAGATGAACGAGAATAGAAGATCATCTGAGAAGTCACAATTAAAAGTTATTAAGAATTTAATGAAATCATTATCACTTTTATTTAAATTAAAAGATTACAAGATATTTTTTATTTTGATAAATGATATTTAAATTTTTCGATTAAATTCAAAAATTATATACTGAAAAGGATTTTTTTTTTTTAAAGAAAATGTAAACAAAACTGCAATCGCCCATGCTCGATCGCAGCATATCCCATCTTTATTAGACACTAAATCAGTAAATCCTCATATTCGCAAGACATATTGCTGCGGAGTCGAAATTCATGCATAAATTTAGCTGTACAATATATTAACGAGGAAGGATATTCTTACTATTAAAATTTTCTATTATCAACTCACACCTATTTAATCACCATTGGATCAACACTTTCTCTTTTTTTTCAAAAACTTTTTAGCATTCTCTTTCTTTGATTCAATGGTGATTAGATAGGTAGTGAGTTAGTAGTAGAAAATTTTGGTAGTAAAAATATCCTCTCTATATTAATATATCAGTGACTAATAATTAATCGTTATAATTAATGAAAAAAGATATTTCTTGCAGGAAAAACATTAAATTCATGATTAATAAACAAATAATTATCATAATTATTGGTGTTTCAATAATCTATTAATCTAATATACCTAATTTTAGTATACTGAATTTTTGAATATGCTTCTTATTAGGAACTCAAAGAAGATAAATAAAAGAAGAAAAAAAATCTCTCTACTGTTATGGCACTGGTGGCGGTGATTTACGAGGAAAAAAAATATTAACAAATTGTATATGGAAAAGTGTGTCTCGTCTCGAAGATGTAAAATTGTATCATTACAAGAGAGAGAAAGGGATAGATAAATGAGGAGAGAGTTGATAAAAAATAAAAAGTATCGGTCCTATCTCTTTTGGAGAGTAAAAGGATATAAATTGTATTATTTAAAGTATAAACATTTTTCCCACTATATACAATATCTAAAAAATTTTAACTGATTATATAATTTATTATGGGTTGTTATATGTATTAAATATAAATTATATTATATATAAAACTAACGTATCCTAAGACATCAAAATCTAATATTTTTTATAAACATATTCATATCATCTCATATCCCATATTGATGTCAGTGTCGGTAGACTCGGTACGAGTTAAGCAATGGTCAATGGATGTCTTAAAATTCAATTTCCATCTAGACTTGCAAATAAATATACGAAACAAATATCCAATTGAGAAATGCTAATGGATGGAGTCTGAGCCCTATGAGTAATTTTAACTAGGGCTCACACATTAATCGTTTGATATTTTATTTGACGAATCGGTTGATATTCTAGGACCAAAAAGGTTTACCTTTAAAATTTGCCAATATGAATTATAAATACAGAACAATATAAAAAAATTATTACTACATTGTTTGCGTGAAATCTTACAAAAATTAGTAACCATAAATATACATAATAAGATATTCTGTCTACTTTTTCTGGATAACAACAAGAATAAAAAACTAAAACAAAAAACTAGGAACACATCTTAGGCTAAGTTACTCCTTCGGAATGCTTTCCCTCAGGTCTATTTTACTTATTTATCTCAAATACGATTAAATCATAATTTCAACTAATTTTTACCCTCTTTCTTTATGAAATGAATATACTAGATGGAAAAAAAAAAAGTATCTAATGTTATTTTAAGTAGTTTTGTCTGATATTTACTAAAATGTCATTTTGGAATTAAAAATTAAAATTATAAACTCTGAAATAAATTAAAATTATAAAAAACGATAATTTTTATCCCAAAATAACATCATTTTAAGAAATATTAAATAAAATTATCTAAAAATAACTTAAAAAAAAATAAACCCATATCAAACATGTACAAAAAAGATTGACATAATTTTCAAAATGTAAAAATTTATAAATAAAAAATTTATAAATATAACATTTTCCATGAAACTAATTTAACGTGGAATGGAAAATGCCCCTGCTTTTTGGAATAACCAAGGGACAACTAGGTGACCGAATCAACCCTAACCTTTCGTTAGAATACCCACCATATACTATACCATCTTCTGTCTCTGTCTGTATACAGTGACTGATATATATGCCATTGGATCTCACTCTCTCTCTCTCTCTCTCTCTCAACACCCTCTCCTTCCTCTCTCTCTCTCCTTACCTCTCCTCTCCAGGTAAACGAATGTCTCTGTTTCTATTTTCTTTCATTCCACTCTCCCTTCAAAAATTCAATACCTTGTTTTGATGCCCCATTTGTTATGAATTGTGTTCAAGGAAAAAAAATGTATTTTTTTAATAATGGTTCTTTAGTTTTTTAATTTTGTTCGATTTTGTTTTGTGGGCATCTTGAGGTATTTGATATTGTAAATTTGTGTGATATTGTTTCAACACTTGTTACTTATTTATTTTGTTCATATTCTGCTTCAACAAATCATTTACGTGTACACCTTTCTACTACTCAGTGCTATTCTACTCAAACAAAGTTGGGTTTTTTTAGTTTGGGCTTGTAAATAGCAGCTACCTCTGGCTGTTGGAACTTGTATCATACTTGAGTATCATGTCCTTAATTTTATTTTATTTTTTCTGTTTGGAAAGGAATTTACGAACATTTTTGGTTGAGATTGGAATACTAATGGCAGATCTTTGAATTTTCTACTGCTTTAAATCAATATCCATGTCATTCTGTATTGATTTTTTATTTTAAATAAACATGTGAATACAAGTTGAGTTACCTTAGTATCATTCGTGCAATGCTGACTCACGAATGACCCGATGAATTTTAAGAAGGAAGATGCCATTAATGAATCTGAGTTGGACGATGGAGGGTGTGAATGTCTGTATGACTTTGAAAGTGAGTGAGGATAGCATTTTCTTATGAGAGAGGTTATAGTTACAACTTTTTTTTTTTACAACCTCTTACAACCATATCTTATCACCGTTGATTTCCGCCAATCAACGGTTATCATTTTAGCAAATTAAACTCATTAATTAATTATTAATTCACAATAAATGATAACCGTTGATTGGCGGAAATCAACGGTGATAAGATATGGTTGTAAGAGGTTGTAAAAAAAAGGTTGTAACTATAACCTTCCCCTTTTCTTATATGCATTTTAATAGTAAACGATAGTAAATACAGCATAGCTCTTAGGATTCTTCTTTCTTTGTAGTAGGCCATGTGTGGTTATGTGATTCTCTACTTGTAATTTTTACAACTTTAAGTGCAATTTACCAATTTCCACGTAAATGCATAATATGTTCTGATAAAATACATGTTTTTTTTTGGCAGATGATAAAATACATTTTAATGAACATATGCTGCAAATCTAAGTCATTAAGTAGGCTGTTATATAAAGAAGAAAAAGGTACGTAAATAGTTCTATGTTGACTGACATATATATCCATGCATCGATGCCTGGGTGTATTGAAAGATAATCAAGAGTTCCGACAGTTTCATGATCGGGTGAGGGTAAAGAAGCTAATTCAAAGTTGAAGAAAAGTAATGGCTGAAGAACCTCATCTCACATCTCTTTCTGGCTAGGTGGGAAAAAGGTGAGAGTAGGATTCATTTTGGCACACTTGCAAGTAAATCTATGAAAGTAGTTGACAACATGATTAGGAGGAAGATTAATTTTATGTGTCTAAAAGAAACTAAGTGGGTCGAATAAAAGGACCGAATTGGACATGTCAAGTTTTAAGCTTTGATACATACGCGAGGTAAGATCTAGAAATGGAATAGTCATAACAGCATATAAGATTTGGAAAATAATATAGTGGATGCTAGAAAGGTTGGAGATAGGATCATAGCATTGAAGTTTGTAGTGGAAAAGTACCTTGGATGTTATCAGTGTATATGGACCCCAAGCAGAGTTAGACGAGCAACAAAATATACAATTTTAGGAGGATTTGTAAGGTTTATTACATGATATACCACTAGGAGAAAATATTTTTCTAGGGGGGATCTCAATGGACATGCTGGGAACAAATCTAGATTGTATGAGTTGCATGGGTAGCGGAATTTAATGCAGAGGGTAAAGCTATTTTAGATTTTTCATTGGTTTTTTATTTCAAATAACAAACATTTGTTTTAGCAAGCAAGAAGTGATCTTATCATGTACAAAGTGGGGTTGTTTGCTCACAAATCAATTTCTTTCTGGTAAAGAAAGCAAATAGTAAACTTTGCATGGGTTACAAAGTCATCCCTGAAGAGAGCATGACTACCCAACAGGGTTTTTTTTGTCAAGGATATACGTGCTAGGATGAGAGTAAGGAGAATTTGCCAAGACAAATCCCAAGGATCAAGTGGTGGCAACTAAGGGGAGGAAAGAAATGAGCTTTCAGATGGATATTTTAAAAGAAAAGGTATGGGAAGTACAAGGGAATGCTAACGATATGTGGGATGAGATAGCATGAAGGATTAGGAAGGTAGCAAAAGACACTTGGTGAATCAACTTTCAACATAAGGATAAAGAATCTTGATGATGGAATGCAAGTGTTCAAGAGAATGTATAGTTAAAAGGGAGTGTTATAAAGCTTGCCATTTGCATAAAAATTATGAGGACTGGGAAAAATATAAGGTAGCTGGGAAGATACTAAGAAGGTGATGAATGAGGCAAAAGATAAAGCTTTCAAAGGGCTATACCAATCTTTAGGTACCAAATGCGGGGAAAGTATATTTATAGGCTTGCTAAAGGTAGACAAAGGAAGACAAGAGACTTAGATCAAGTGAAATGCACTGAATATGAAGCGGCTAAAGTCTTGGTCAAAAACAAGATATCAAGGAATGGTAGAAGGGTTATTTTCACAAGTTATTTAATGAAGGACATGTGACTTTAATGGACTCAGATATTTTAAACACTAGAGAGGAGGATCAAAATTATGCCTTTTATCATAGAATTCGATAGTTTGAGGTAAAAAAGAAGCACTAAAGAGGACGGACATTGGACAATTAAAAAAAGGTAGGACCAGATAATATACCTATTGAAGTATAGAAGTGCCTAGGGGAGACGGGTATAACCTGGCTCACAAAGTTGTGTAGTGAGATAATTTGTAAATAACCAATTCAACTCAAAAGCTGAAGATGTTAGCTGAAGACACGTGTATTATTTTATATTATATTATTTCTTAACATACCCCCTCACACGAGAATCTTTTTTGGGCTTTGAAATGTGGATAATGCACAAGCTTTGTTATTTATTTTTAGTTTCCTTGTGCTTGAATTTGACTTTATTTATTTTTTATTAGAAGAAAAAGGGTGGCAAGGATCAAACTTTAGACCACTTGGTCACAGGCTCTGATACTATGTAAAGAACTTATTAAACTCAAAAGTTTAAGCTGTTAGGTGAAGGCACGTGTATTTTTTGCATAATGAGATCTAAGCAAATACCAAATGAAGGGAGGATAAGCACTTTGATACTTATTTATAAGAAGGTTATAGTTTTTGCTCACCCTGAAAAATGCCTGTGGTAGGGTGAAAAGAGAAGTTTGGGGCAGGCTCTAGAGAAGAAGGGAATTCATGTTACTTACATTACGGCTATCAAGGATATGTATGATGGGGTTAAAACTAGTATGCGAACACATGGTGTAAGATTTCCCTTTTCATATAGGATATAGGTTCACACCACGAGTCAACCTTGAACTGTTAACTTTTTACCTTGTGTTTGGACATTTTTATTCAACATATCCAGGAGCTAATGCCTCAGTGCATGCTTTTTGCAGATGATGTAGTTTTAGTGGGAGTGTCAAGAGAGGAAATAAATGATTAACTAGAGTTGTGGAGTAAAGCCTTGGATCATATGACTTCCGTTTAAGCAGAAGTAAGACAAAGCATATGGAATGCAAGTTCAGAAAGACCACCAGCATGGAGGTAGAGATTAGAGTTGACACATTACCACATGTCACGTAGTTTAGGTATCTTAGATCTATCATACAAAGCAATGGAGAAATAGATGGAGATTTAAATCATTGGATTCAAGCTGGGTAGATGAAATGAAGGAATGCTTTATGTAGTATTTGTGATAGAAAGGTGTCTCTAAGTGTGTCTGAATGTTGAGTGATAAAGGGCCTACAAGAGCTTAAGATAAGTGTTGAGGAGATGAGGATATTGTGTTGGACAAGTGGTCATACAAGAAATGATAACATCAAGAATGAATGCGTTAGAGAGGGGGTAAGGGTGGCAATTATCGAGGAAAAGATGGTAGAATCAAGCTTAAGATGGTTTGCACATGAGAAGTAGACTAATGGATTCCCCATTCAGAAGACTTGATTAGATGAAGGATAGCTCAATAATTAGAGGTAGAAGAAGACCAAGAATTAAAAAGGATTAAGATTTAAATGGCCTTTTTGAAGAATTTGTTATAAAGGAGAATTTAGGGTCAGGGGTGGCTACCCAGGGTCAGGATCTGGGTCAGGGTCAGGGCATGACCTGAGGCTCAATGAGTGCTTGTAGTACTAACATGTAATCAACCAACTACGAACCCTGGCCAGATCCAAACCCTAGCCAACTTAGTTGACATAGTCCATCTCCACTTCTTGTGCCAACCGGTGTTGTCCTGAAGAATTGGTTTTTGACAAAATAGAATGATGTTGTTTGATCCATGCAGCTGACACCACCTGGGGGTAAAGGCCTTAGTTGTTGTTGAAAAACATATCCATGTAATTGTGTCAGTGTTCTCACGTTTATATCATCATGATAATATTTATGATGCAATAATTTGTCTAAGAAATTTTTATTGTATTTCTGTAGAGTTCTGCTTGCCTGATAATCCTTAGTTTTTTTTTTACAGAAACCAATGCCTTCTGATTATGTTTAATTCTTTTTTTTTTTTGCTGGATTATTGCAGATTGGTTTAATGAGAAAACTCTTTTGCATATATTATAGAGAAAATGGTGCTGTTATTAGTTTATTACAGGTTTGAGTGGTTGATTATTACCTCATTGAAGTTAACATCTAATAACAGATAAGTAAATCTTGACTGTATGGAAGATTACAATTTTGTTGTTGGTCAAGAATTCCCTGACGTGAAGGCATTCCGCAATGCAATTAAAGAAGCTGCTATCGCACAACATTTTGAGCTTCGTATTATTAAAAGTGATCTGATTCGCTACTTTGCTAAGTGTGCCTCTGAGGGCTGTCCATGGCGAATTCGTGCTGTCAAGCTCCCTAATGCCGCAACATTTACCATAAGAAGTATTGAAGGGACACATACTTGTGGGAGAAATGCGCACAATGGGCACCACCAGGCTTCTGTTGATTGGATTGTCAGTTTTATAGAAGAAAGGTTGCGAGATAACATCAATTATAAACCGAAAGATATTTTACATGATATCCATAAACAGTATGGTATAACTATTCCATATAAGCAAGCTTGGCGTGCAAAGGAGCGGGGACTTGCAGCAATTTATGGCTCTTCTGAAAAAGGATATTTCCTACTCCCTTCATACTGTGAACAGATAAAGGAAACAAATCCTGGAAGTGTTGCCGAGGTGTTTACCACTGGTGCAGATAACCGTTTTCAGAGACTTTTTGTTTCCTTTTATGCTTCAATTTATGGTTTTCTTAATGGTTGTTTGCCCATTGTTGGACTAGGTGGTCTGCAGCTGAAAAGCAAATACCTTAGCACATTACTTTCAGCAACTTCTTTTGATGCTGACGGTGGGTTGTTTCCACTTGCTTTTGGTGTTGTTGATGTAGAAAATGATGACAGCTGGATATGGTTCTTGTCTGAGTTGCATAAGGCACTAGAGTTGAATACTGAATGCATGCCACAGATTATATTTTTGTCAGATGGGCAAAAGGGTATTATGGATGCAGTAAGAAGGAAGTTTCCAAATTCTTCTCATGCATTCTGCTTGCGTCACTTAAGTGATAGCATTGGCAAAGAGTTCAAGAACTCTAGGCTTGTCCATCTTCTGTGGAAGGCTGCATATGCCACCACAACTATTGCATTTAAAGAAAAAATGGCTGAAATAGAAGAGGTCTCTCCTGAAGCTGCTAAATGGTTACAGCAATTCCATCCTTCCCAATGGGCCCTAGTATATTTTGAAGGAACACGATATGGCCATCTATCCTCTAATATTGAGGAGTTCAATAAATGGATTCTTGAAGCCAGGGAGTTGCCAATTATCCAGGTGATTGAGCGGATTCATAGCAAGCTTAAAACCGAGTTTGATGACAGGCGTTTAAAAAGTAGTTCATGTATCTCTGTGCTTGCCCCATCTGCTGAGAGGAAAATGATTGAAGCCAATAGCCATGCATCTACATATCAAGTCCTTAGATCAGATGAAACAGAGTTTGAGGTTCTTTCAGCCGATCGATCAGATATTGTAAATATTGGCAGCCATAGCTGTTCATGCCGTGACTGGCAGCTATATGGGATACCATGCTCCCATGCTGTTGCTGCTCTTATGTCATGTCGTAAGGATGTCTATGCATTTACTAAGAAGTGTTTTACAGTTGCAAGTTACAGGGAAACCTATGTAGAGGATATAAACCCCATCCCAGGAAAACTTGAATGGAGAAAAACAGATGAGTCTGCCATGGTTGATGATGATATAGTAGTTGTACGGCCACCAAAATTTCGGCGACCGCCAGGACGGCCGGAAAAGAAACGGATTTGTGTGGAGGACCTTAATCGTGAGAAACATACAGTGCATTGTAGTCGGTGTAATCAAACTGGACATTACAAGACAACATGCAAAGCAGAGATGATTAATAGTATAGAACAGTTTTAGTATGGTTAATTTTGTACTATGTAGTTCACCAAAGAAGTAGTTTATTAGCATGTAGAGACCCTATGTTTAGGACTAGATCATGTAAGATAGGTATATATCCCTTGTGTCAAAAATCACGGGTGTAACAGAAATTAAGTTTTGAACATTGGCAGGTATGTAATCAGAAGTTGTTAAAGATTATTTGAAGCATGGTTTTAGATGGGAGAAAGAAGAGGATGAAAAAATTCCTCCGATGCAATTGTCTTCTTTTTAGTGTTTTCTTGTCTCTAAATCTTGCCATTTGTTTTGAACTAAAGAGGTTCATTCAGTTGCTACACCTTGAATGCATGTCTATACTTGTTTTTACCTCACTGCTGTGATGAAGTTATATTAGCAGATTCAAAAGTTTTCGCCCCCCCACAAATAAAATGTAATTCTAATTTTACTCTAAATAAGCACACTTAAGTATTAACTACGAATTAAAAAAAATAAGGAAGCAACAATTTTTAATATTTTTCGTTTGATGCAATAGACAATCATGGCATAGTTTTGTTGGTAATAAAAAATTAAAATTTTGTGATGTCTCTTGAATTTACCTTTTGTTAAGTAATTATACTATTTTGAAAAACAAATAAAGTATAATTTATCTTGAGTTATCCCTTATTTTTTTTTAGCAATTCAATTTAATGCAAGACATTCCAGTTGCCTATATGATTGTATACGAATTTAAAAGAAAGGAATTCCTCCCAAATTCTAGCATTCAAATATTCATGCATGAGGTAAAAGATCAAATGCCAAATTTATAACAGTTTGTTCAAGAATGAATACATCATTATCATAGCTTATTTTCTTCTCAATCTTTCCCTCAAAATAATGCATTATTTATGATTAGCATATCACTTTTAGCCTAAAATGCAGTATCTCAGGCAATAAGATTGCAATACTCAGTTGCTCTTCTAACTAGAAATACCTGGCGGATAGTGGTCCCAAACATAAAAGTTGTTTGAGGAATGAGAATTTTGGCTCGGGTTACTCTCAAGTACATAAGCACTCGTGAGTTGAAACCTGCTAGCCTTATAAAAGTTGAATTGCTAGATTTTGACATTCCATGGAAACAGATAAAACATTTAACATCATCATCTAAGATGTGCTGATGCAGGCCACAGGTACATGATACAAAGATGAAAAGGCAAATAGCACCAGAATAAACGTCCTCAATTGATAATCACTGTTTCTACATCTAAGTCTAAATTCCAAGGAAAATCAATTGCATTATTTAAATAAGACAGCCACTACCATTCCAAGAAAGCATGATCAGAAAGTCCCAAGAGAATACAGTATGAAACCAATGACATATTCCAAATTCACGTGTATAACTGCTTGAATCTCCTGCAGGCCTCCAAGATATTTTCCCTGTGACCAAAAGCACTAACCCTGACAAAACCTTCACCCCCAGGTCCAAAACCACTACCAGGTGTTGTAACCACATGAGTCTTTTCAAGAATCTCGCCGAATACATCCCATGAGCTTCGGCCTGGGAAATGGACCCACACATATGGTGCATTTTTCCCTCCATAGACTTTAAACCCAAGAGAATCGAATGTCTCCACTATTATGCTAGTATTTTCTTTGTAGAATCCAATAACATCTCGCATAGCCTGCATTCAAATGCAGCAAGCCTATTATGCAACTTGTTTTTTTGACAAAAATATGTCAAGTTTTTCATTTTGCTCTACATGATTAAAGAAAACCACCTCAAAGTCCACAAATGGCTATTTATAAAGTTAGTAGTTGAAAAGGCTGGTGTAATACAGCAAATGCATTTGAAATTTAATAATGCTATAATAACAGAAGTTGCGGAAGCATCAAAGGCGTAAATGATGTTGGCAATGGTGGACCTTTTTCCTAGAAAATGGTAGTAGGAGGGGGCTGGATATGAGAGGTTCTTTACAATGATGTATGGAAATTTTCTTTCTGTTTCAAAAACCTCAGTAATCAAACAAAATAACTGACCTTAAGACCTTCTTGTGAAAGGCAAGCCAGACCACCAGCCTGGGAAATATTTGACGCGCCATTGAAACAAGTACATACAATACGGCTGAAGTCTCTGGCAACAGGAAATCCATCAGAAAACAGCAACTGCTTTGGAACCACAGTCCAACCCAGTCGAACTCCAGTGAACCCAGCATACTTGCTAAACGATGAAGTCTCAATGGCAACCTGCAATTGGCCACTAGCATTCATACACATTGATATGCAACAGATATCCATGGTATTCACTAAGCATAAAAAACGGATTCCTAATTAAATTAAAAAAAATTCGGCCATCTTTTATAAACTATGATGCCAGGGTACTTCTAAATAGTTGGTGTGTGTTCATATTGGTACTTATCGGGTACACATGGTTACATACTGAATACTCACTTATCACTCAAGTACTAATCAATACATGCATAAGACATAGTTTTGTTGCTAGATTGCTTGGTTTATTACTAAATGAAACAAACTGCTACTTCATTCCCTTCGAAAATTGTGTCTTCAAATATTTTTGCTCACTTGAGTTAGAATGTTATGAAAATTGTATTTATATTGTGATTTTCAAAGATCGTATTTATAACATCAAATTATCAGTTACAGACTGACCTCTTTGGCCCCAGGAATTTCAAAGATGGATTGTGGATTGTCACCAGATATATACAATGCATACGCTGAATCATAGACTATTATGGACCCATTGTCCTTAGCAAACTGAACTAGTCTGGTCAGTTGCTCCCTTGTCGCTGCAGCACCAGTAGGATTGTTTGGCGAACAGAAAAATATTATATCTGGTCGAGATATAGAAGACAAATCAGGGAAGAAACCGTTTTCTGGATTACACCTCATGTATTCTATGTTTGCAAACTTCTCAACATCCTTCTGGTAGTTGCCAGTCTGGCCCATAATTACACTTGAGTCTACATAGGCCTGCATACAAAAGTTCGATTATTTACAGAGAACAGCTACAAGAGACAAAATGTCCAGTAACTTGAGCAGAATAAACTGCGGTATCCCCTCACTTTCCTACTTTCTATATACTGTTTAATTTCTATTGAGTTAGTTTTCAAAAGAATTTGATATAGTCTTACATTCATCCAACCAAAGTTTGAACATAGTTTATTACACTTGCAAATAAGTCCCCATGAAGAAAACGCTGATTCTTTCTCAGATTTGGAAGGGACAACAATGTCCAGTATATTAAGATAGATAATCATAGATGTTATATTTTCAACAATCATTTCAAAATACAAAAATTATGAATCGAAGTTGAAACATTAATCGTAGACACTAATTGAAGTTTTCTGTGTTTTCAAATGTTCGCATGTCACTTTTTCAAATAATAAACAGTCTTCTCATTCAAAGTTTGCTAATCGATACTAAAAAAGCATTTTTTGAAAGGATTAGAATGAACAACATTCTTTCAAGTCATTTTATTTTATCTCACAAAAACAAAATGTAGAAACTGGCTAACCCAACTATTTTCTCCTTGCATCAAAGCGCATAAATCAGCATATCACACAGTAAATCAATAAGATGCAACAATTGAAACAGAACCAGTGTCCCCATTTTTAGCATATCGAAGCATAAACGAATTCTTGAGCAACTGATGAGAACATCATTTTAAACTTCCACAAAGATATGAATTACCGGGTATGATGGGTCTTGCACAGCCATTTTTACATTTGAACCAAAGACAACCTGTCACAAAATGAAAATAAAAGAAATAGCTAGTTAGATTAAGGAAGAACTTATTGACTGTTGAAAACACCCAATTAACTTGCCACTCCCATCCCCACAAAGGAGAATATTTAGAATCCAATCACAGTAAGTGGTCCAAGTAAAAAGCACATTAGGCAGAAGAGGGAATTTAAGTACTGACATAATATATTTTAAAAAAAAAACACAAATGAACCTGGAGACGAGATATATCACACTTTGCCCCATCTGAGACAAATATATCATCTTCTTCTATGCCAAGATCGTTGTAAAATGTTGAAGCAATTGCACTTCTTAACGGCTGCATATATTAGAGATGTCTCTTAATCTTCCAAGTATCATAAACTTCATGTAAAATGTAAGCAACAAAAAGTAAGGTTTGATGTGCTTAGACTTAAAACAATAAAAGGAGGTAACTATATGTTCAACAATCAAACTCTTTGCATACTTATCTAATTGAATACCCCCAAGGGTAAACATTAACATCAAAGAAATCTAGGTTGTCACTACCGGCCCGTAGTGCCGCTACAGTGGCGGGTAGCGGCGACCGGCCGCTACAACCGGGTGTGTACAGGTGTGCGGCACAGCGTAGTGGTGTGTACAGGTGTGCAACGCGATGCTACCCGCTATTTGAAATTGATTGTGAAATTATGTGTTTGATATTGTGGAATTCATTATACATTTGTGTTTAATTTTGGATCCTTCCTTTATGTTCCTTGTATTTGACATTGATTGTGGAATTATGTGTTTGATTTTGTGTGACTTCTTATGTTTGAGCATTTATATTTGTGTAGTATTAGACTGTTAGTATAATATATGTGGAACTAATACTTCACCGTAGCGGCAATACCGCTACCCTACACCACTATACCATTTTCGAGGTCGGCCGCTACCGGCTGCTAACTGCTACGGACAAGTATGAAAGAAATATATAAATTAACCAATTGAACTTAGGTAGTAAGCATCCCTCATTATAAAGGCAATTTTTTTTTATAGAATTAAAAAGAAAAAACATAATATGTAAATTAAAGAGAAGAAAACATAAAATGATTAAGAAAGCTATAAATGATGCACAAGTGGAACACAGCTAAATATCCATGCTCAAAACCTGAGCTAACTTGGAAAAATTTCATAGCCAAATTTGTTAAAAGTCATGAATTTATCTTCCAGTAAAACTACAGTAGAGACTAGAGACAAAAGCATATAGTGCACAGCAGACAAACTAATAGAGCTAGTGGAGTCAACTAAAAGGGGAAATATCAAATTTCTTTTGTAAAATGCTTCAAGGATCAAGAAAAGACAGGAAACCACATGCTCATAATATAAAAATAAACCTCTTACATTTTCGCTTAGCATTGCAATGAATTATATTTACAATTGATACTAGACAGTAATTGTTCTGCTGGAAAAAATAGACAGATAGGTCCACTAATGATCGGAAAGGGTGGAAAACTGTGTACCTGGGCTTGCATTTGATATGCGAGGGAGAACAGTAGATTATGGAAGGAACCAAGAATGAAAATGGAAAAACAGACAAAACCTCTTGAAGACGTCGATGTGACATACCTTTTCACCTTGTTCGGCTCCATAACCACTATATCCTTCTATGGTTGATAATGCATGTGATCTCTGATTAAAAGGGGGGGAAAACATTTTCAAATGCTGGGTTAGCAACATGCAAAGCACTAGTATTATTTAATTGAATTAATAAAGTACTATTTATAACTAACATTTTTTCAATAAAAAATATACCTACAAAATATTACATATTTATGATCAATAAAAGGTAAAATTAAACAGATGGAATTAGACACAAGGGAATTATACAGATGATAAAATTAAAGCTACTGAAAAAAAAAAATTATGGAACACTTGTGGTACTATATAGGAATTCACCAATAATCAGAGATTTCCAACTTCTACTGTCCAAAGTCCAAACACGAAATAAATATCAGCTTCATACAAACCGAAGTTATACCTTTGCCATTGCAGAAGATATGACTTCAGGAATGGGTTCAGTAGTATCACCAATGCCAAGGCTTATTACTTTTGCATCAGGGTACTTCAGCAAGTGTGCAGACCTTCTTCTAGCAACCTTTTTTGTAATAAAAATTAAAAACAAAACGGGGTCAGCGAAAAGGCAGAAAATAAGTTTCACATCATATAAAAAGAATCGACCTCAAAGTTGCAGGGTGCGTAAGAGAGAGAAGGATACACAGATTCATTACATAGTGCATATACAAAGAATGAATAAGTAATTAGACACATATTTCTCTAATTCTCTCTTATTATTGAGGTGGATAGGATAAGCAAATTTCAAGAGTAAAATGCTTTGTAAAAAAATCTCATTTCCATTATGGATACTTCACAACAATAAATTACAATCTTTTCTTTTGAAAATCGTATGATTAATTGTTGACCAAAGGCATCCTCTGCTAATGTTGAATGTATGGCTCCAACTCCTAAAGATCAAGCAACATTACATACCTCTGGAAAGAGATAGCCAGCTTGAAGTTTAGCAATATTTGCATTGCGAGAGACCTTTGTCTTGTAGGCTTCAAAACGAAAAGGAAAAGATATTATCTAAGTTCAAAACTAGATCGAAAATATTGATTCAATGAAGCAACTTCCATGCTCTTTTTCAAGAATATACCACTACAGCCACCCTTCCAACACACAATATACTAGATGACTAAACAGGATGGAAATGGCTACCCAGAATTTGATTTGATTAACTATTCAATAAAAATAAGGGTCGGCTTGGCTCAGCGGTAAGCTTGCTTGCCGTGGTGTGTCAGGTTGCGGGTTCGAATCGGTCTTTATGCAAAAAACAGGGAAAGACGGCCTAGAATATTCCCTTCCCCAGACACTCACGAAGTGGGTATTTGAACTGGTCGGCCCTTTTGGGTAGCCCTAACTATTCAATAAAAACATTGCAAAAGGGAACAAGAACTGAACCACATCCCCTTAATTAGCATATGCACCCCAATTATAATATTACCTACTCACAAGAAGAATCATAATATTCAAAATAGAAAGAGAAGATTTCAAGGTACCAGTCTCAGTTTCTTGGGGTATCGCAACGCATTTACAAATGCTCACGCTATTCACAGGCAATGAAACCTGACTCCTGCAGCAGCCAAAGGGAGACCCCAAAAAAATAAAAATAAAATTTTTAAAGGGTAAACAGAAAAAAGATGCAGTTTTGAATCAATATTGTAAAAAAGCAATTGTGGGTAAGATCCAAATGTTGACAATAAAGAATGAAGTGAGATTAATCAAGGTAATAAGTACCTAGAATTGAAGGTTGAGGGAGCAAAGAAAGCAGAGGAAGAAGAAGAGATTGAAGTGGTGAGGTTTTGAGTTATAGACATTTTGTTGGATTGGAGATGAGTATTGAGTACTACTACTACTAGGAATGTAGAGTGTAGAAATGAAATCTCTGAAGAACGTCTATTGAAAACTATGGATCTGTGGCGTTCAGTACTTGTAGTTGTAACATTATATGCTGCTATAACCCTATTGATTAATGCTGCTACAACCCTATTGATTGAGAGAGAGAAAGAGTGTCAAAATATCAATTTTCAAGTTCAGAAATGTTTTCTACTTCTTAAAAGGATTTATTATCTATCATTTAATAACATAACATGATTATAAAAAATTTTCTACACACAATATTTTATGGGGCCCGCAACAAAAAAAAATTTCGACACGCAAAACGAATCTCTATAACATAACACAATCACTATTCTTATAACATAATTTTTATAAAATCCTTTTTAAAGATGAAGAAAATATTCCGCTGTTACTTGAGAAGTATTTTCTTTCTGGCAGTTTCAATAAATTTTTTTTGTTTATTTTTTTAATTTTTTTAAAACAAACATGGTAGACCCCACCTGTCTCTTTCTGCGGGAACTTTTATGTTCTCTGTTAGTGCATAAGTTGAAAGCCCTTTTAAAAAATGGGATTATTTATCTTTTGTTATATGAGATAATTATTTTATGTAATAGATATAATATAGTTGGGTTTATTATTTTTTAAAAAAAATAATGAACCTATTATTTTTTTTATGTTACAAGAAATAATTATCTCATGGAATATTACATAATTTTTTCCTTTAAAAACAATAAAATAAAAAGAGTGTTGTCATGTCTGTTTTTAAAATAATATATGCTTTAAAAAAACTGAGAAAGCAAAATAACTAAGTGATATTTTCAAAAGTTTTTATTTTTTTGTTTTTTTATGGCATTTTTATAATTGAATTAATTTTTATTTTAAATTATTTTACGGTAACAATTTTGACAAAAATAGACGAGACTTTTTTATACTCTTTTTTTATGGTAATAATATACTCTTTTTTTTTTTTTTTTTTTTTTTTTTTTATTTTTTTTATTTTTTTTTTTTTTACTTTTTTTTTTTTTTTTTTTTTTTAAGGTTCAACGATGGTGTGCTGATCTGATTAACTTTAAACTAGACGAGACTAGGGCACGCGATGCACGTGCTGTAGGAGTAGAATTTGTTTTTATTTTTTAAATGAAATGTTTGTTTAAATTTAAGAGGTAACGGGATTTTATAGAATCGATCCATGGACCACGCAATTTTGGACGCTCAACTTTACCAGTTGAGCTACCTTTACGAATTAGATAAATTTAAATTTAGATAAAATATAAAAAATATAAATTAAAAAGACAAAATGCATAAACAGGATACCAAAAAAAAATTGCATAAACAATTTGTTTAAAATCATAAAAAAATGCATAACTAAATTAAAAATAAATTTAAAATCCAAAATTTCAAGAAAAAAATTTAAAATTATTAACAATATATAACTAATTCAAAAACTTAAATCTAAATTTAAATTAAAATTAAAAAACGAGATAAATTAAAAATGGAACGTATCACTTTTTTTATGAAAAATAAATAAAATGATGTAATCATTTTAAGATGAATAAATTTTAATTTAATATATAAGTGTAAATAAATTAAATAGAATGAGATAATTATTTTTAATATTTACAGTTTGGTAATTTGTAATATGGCCAAGTTATTTTATTGTGTAATATATGAAATCGCTATAAAATATAATAATATAAATATTATATGTAATAAAAAATAAATTTGAAATATTGAAGTTTAAATTTAAATTTAAATTTTTTTATGGATTATAATATTATGTTTATTTATAAGTACATTTTATGTATTTTTTAACATTATCAGATCGTAATCTATTAATCTCAATCAACTCTTTCTTTCTGCTACTATTTTCGTTATAGGAAATCTTCAAAAATCTCTCTATAACTTTTTTCATAATTATTTATCTCTTTTCCAAAATTTTGAACTCTGGAGGGGTAAATGTTAAAAAAAAATTAAGTCAGGGGATGATAAAAAATTTTAAATAAAGATATAAATGATTCAGAAAATTTGTGAAGGATAAGTTATAATTGAAAAAACTTATAGGAAGTTTTTTGAAATTTCCACTTTCGTTAAACATTGAGTTGAGATTATAATTTAATGATATCGACATAAGTAGATAAAATAACTATTAAATTAATGAAGGAGATTATAGTTACTACATCTTATTCTTATTATTAAATTTTAATCGTTGATTTTCGTCAATCTAACGATTATAATTTATTGGAAATTAATAATTAATTAATAAATATGACCTAAGAAATTACAATCGTTGATTGACGGAAATCAACGGTTAAAATTTAGTAGTAAGAGGTAGTAAGAAAAAGATGTAGTAACTATAACATCTTCCATTAAATAAAGATAAATATAATATCTTATATTTTTTTTTTGGTGAAAATATCTTATCTTTTTTTTTGGGTGAAATAAAATATCTTATATCTTTTTTTAGTGATAAGATGTTTCAAAACCAAATTCTTAAAAAAAAATTATACTTACAACTTATTTTTGTTTACAACCATATATTAACCGTTGATTTCCTTTAATCAATCGTTATTATTTATTACGAATTAATAATTTAATTTGTGAAAATAATAACCGTTGTTTGGCAGAAATCAACGATTAAATTATGATTGTAAATAAAAATAGGCCGTAATTAGGGGTGTAAATGAGCCAGGCTGGCCTAGCCTAGCCTACGGCCCTGCCTACATTAAGTCTGGTCTAACCCGGCCTTTCAGAGAATGTAGAGTAGGTTTAGGCTTATAAGAAAGTCTTTTTAACAAATAGACCATGGGCCAATTATGTCAAGCCTTGCCTAAAGCCTTGTAGGCTGGTCTATTTAATTTATTAAAATAAAATAAAATAATAATATTTATTTTTTGTGACAAAGTACCAATATCACCTTAATTTTTATGTGCACCGCCGCTTCTCACTCTTGGCTTCTTCTGAGGTATTATGTTGACTTTTTCTTTTTTGTCATTTTTTTCTTATTAGAAGTACTAGTGCATGTATAAATCGAATTTTATTTGTTCTATACAATTATTTTCTTTGCTTAGTATTTGCAGTGGGAGGCCCACAAGGTCTGAGGCCGTGTCAGACTTTCTTATTTTAAAAAATAGGTCGGGCTTGGCCTACAAATAAAGCCTTTGATAGGCCAGTAGACCAAATAAGCTGAAATTTTTTTACATAAACTTAGATCAGGACAAAACCTAACTCAGCCCAACTCATTTACACCTGTAAGTATAACCTTCATCGAAAAAAAATTATAAATAAATATGAGTTGTGTGTAACCTAAATTAAGAAAAAGGAATCTACCAAAAAAAAATTAAGAAAGAGGAAAAAGTAAGAGTCAATTGGAGGAGAAGAATTGAGACGAGAGATCAGCGAGAGAAGAAACGAGCGATACAACAAAGGTAGCAGCTACTTTTATTATCAAAACATTTTTTTTTCCTATTTGTTTTCCCGAATTGCAGTTATTCTACCTGTCAATGTGATTCCTTAATTCGATTAATGAGACGGTGGAAGAATTCAATTCTTGGGTTTCTGATACCACACTAAATTCCATTCCTTTTTTGCTTCTCTGGTTCAGGAATTCAATTGGGGTTGATTGGATTGTAATGGGATGTTTAATTTTGATGATTTTTTTCTTTTTACTTGTTTGGTTGGAACACCCATTGTGTTGGTGGACTAGAATATTGGTTTTGGTAATGTAAAATATTTCATTTTTAGTTACCGTTTTCTATGTTGGTCTTGGTCCCCCAATAACTTTGAGGGCTCCAACGTTGATATTACTTTGTCTGCTGCTATCTTTTATGCCCTATAACCTCTTTGGGGTTGGGATTTACAGTTTGAACTTTCAAGTGTAGAAATTAGGGTTCTTTACAGGTCTTTTTCAGAAAGGAAAAAAGAAAAAAAAACATTTGAATGAAGTTACAAATAAGGACTGGGTGACATTTGTAATAGTAACCAGAAGGTGTAAGGTTTTGATTAGTATTTTTGATTGATGTTCATAAGAGATGGAAAAACTATTTATCTTTGCTTTATAGTTTCCCCTCCATCTATTATTTCAATCTTAGGTCTTAGACCTTGATCCAGTTAGATTCTCTTCTCTTTTATGCCTTTATTTTCATTGATGAGTACTTTGGGAACTTAACTATGGGAGAATCACCCTGAACCTGTTTCTTTGTTTTTGTTTACTTTATTCATTGAATAACTCTTTTTTGGTTTGTCTTCTTTAGTTTGATCAGTTATTTAAATGGATCTGGAGACTGAAAACAGAATAGCTGCTATTCTTATGAGGGAAGCAGCTGAACTGCGGCGGAAGTCTCAAAAGGAAGGCATTCTTGCTTACCTTGGTCAGCCAAATGTTCGGTATCGGCCAAATTCACGTTTTCTCACTGCTACTGTACTTGGGGTACAACAAGGTTAGTTCTTAATAGCTAATTTTAAAACAACACTTGCTTATTATTGCTCTTGATGATGGATGACCTTTGGTACTATAATGTGTTTTTTATGAAAAATTTATCAAAATGCGTTGTGAAATGAGGGTTATACTTCTGGTTCATAGGTCATCCTTCCCTGGTTGTATTAAAGCAGTCTGTGTTTCTATTGATCATTTTGGTTATTTATCATTTTGAGGATTATTATAATTGCATTGAGAAATTAAGGTGAACATTTTTTAAACACATGCATCCTCATTTTTAGTATAATTAAAGGGTGAGCAAACTTCCTTTAGTTAGAGTTGTCATGTATTAGTCAAATAAGAGGGCGAGGCTGGAGCAGTTATAAAGTTGTTCCTTTGTGACTGAAAGGTCACATATTCGAATTTGGAAGGATAAGGCTGCTTACAAGGATTGCCCTCATCCCATCCTCACTAGTTGGGGTTTAATGGGGAGTGGTTTTTTTAACAATGTTAGTGAAGTCATCCTCCACTCTTGTGTTGGATACTTTCTTAGGGAGAGTATGATGTCTGTGTTTTGAGCTACTAGTCTATCAATATTAATTAACTGTGAACTTCTTTGGTGCTTTCTACCAGCCAATCGATCTGTGGAAGTAAATGAGATGTGGCGAGTGCGGCAGAAAGAACTTGAGCTGGATAAACGGGTTAGACGCATATCTAGAGATAAAATCAATGGTGACAGAAGCCATGGGGATGATAACTCATCAAGAAGTACAGGAAGACATCCAATAGTTGATAACAGTACTAGTACCTCTTCTTCATGCTCATATAAAAGTGAATATGAGCATTGTCCAGAAGGTTTAAAGGATGAAGAGCTAGAGAAATTTCTACACTCAAGGTATTGTTATTATTATTATTATTATTACTGGTTTCTGATGTCTTATGTGCATGCATGCATGCATGCCTTCATATAATCTCATTTATGTTTTGGAACTGAAGAAACTCCATTTGGCAGGATCAAGCGAGGCAGAGGTGCTGTCGGTCCAAGAATGGATGAGACAGGTCCTTACCTTCCACATTGCCCTGAGGAGGAGCCTAGTACTAGTTCTGATGTAAGGGAGCGTCGTGTTGTTTATGGTCCAGAGAGACCTTCATCACTGAAGTCATACGAATCTTCAGAAGAAGAGGAGCTTCATAAAAAGAGGCGGAAGAAGTCTAAAAAGTCTCACACTGACAGCTTGGATAAGGAACATTCTAAGAAGAGTAGAATAAAAGAGAACTCTAAGCATGAGAAAAAGAAGAGGAAGGAGAAAAGAAGTAAACATCATCACTAAGGTCTAATAGTTAATATGATATTCTCCAAGAAGAAGGTTATAGCTTGCAGTCAATTTGGATGAACTTAATGCTTGTCTTTTGTACGGATATTCTGTAACATCCAATGCTTTATCTGCTGAAGATATCAATTCTGATTCTTTTGGATAAAGTATGAAAGCAGCTATTGTTGTTACTCAAAATTTGTAGAACATTAGTTTGGCAATAAAATTTGCATCTCGGAACAGTTGCTATTATGCTAGCTATTGGAGTTAAGCTAACATTAATAGGAAAAGCTCAATTTCTCAGATGTGGGCATTGTATGAGTTACCCGAATTGATTTTAAAAACCAGTTTAAGGATTAAATTGAATTAATAGAATCGATTTGAAAAACAGGTTCCGAATTAATTTGCATATCTGAATTGATTTTGAAATATAAATCAGTTTGGAAAAAATAAAATCAATTCGGATTAAATAAAATAATTCAATTTTTGAATCGAACTAGTTTAAATCATTTGATTCATCAGCCATTCGGTTCGAACCATGCTCGCCTATTTCTCAAATAATGAATGGTCATTTTACTTCACACCACTTCATTCCATTCTATTCTATACCCATAAAAATATTTGTCACTTTGAATATCACAATTTAATGTCATTTTAAGTTAAATGACCGTATTTTGGGGCATATTTATTATTTTCTCTCCTCCACAATATTCTCTTTCTCTTGTCTAATTTGTGAAGGAGAGAGAATGTAAAAGAGTATTCAATATATACCAAAACACAGTTATTTTATTTAAAATGACACAAAATTATTTTTTTTTAAATAACAAATATTTTTCCTTTATTTTATTAAATATCCCAACATATCCATTATTGTTATTTGAGTGCTCGCTATTTTATGATATTGGGGCCTCCGCAACCAATTCAATCATCATCGCGCGCATCCTATTAATAAATAATTATGTATTATAAAGTTTCTTAGTATGCGTGAATCTTAAAAACCAACGAGGCATTATGTAATATAATATTATGATGGGAGAGAGCAAGACACAAAATAAGTGGTCAAAGGTGAGACAGCAACAGGTAAGAAAAATGAAGAATATCTGCTCAAAGCATAGCTTCAATTTTAAAGAAACTCCCGTGTTTATATCTTCAACGGGTAGGTTGAAAGAGCAAAGAAATTTTTGCATACAAGGGATAGGAAATTAAAATCGAGGGTGAGTTTAATTCTTGTCTGATAAACTTTCATTAAGAAAAGAAATATAGTTCATCGCTGAAGTTAATGAGATACCTTATTTTATTTTAATAAAAGCACAGTAGTTTTTTTTTTTTCCCCTACTTAACCAATGATCATCTTTTTAGTTGTTACGTATGTGGGCAGCTTAAAAATATACTTCGTATATTCTATACAGATCACTGAAGGATTACTCAGTTACATACTGGGAAATGCTAATATGTATGAAGGGAATTTCATGAAAGTTCCATTGCAGAGTGATAATGTGATTATAGATAATAAATGTACGGAATTTTTTTTCAAACCCATTTTATGTTTTTTTTTTTTGGTAATCAAACCCATTTTATGTTTTAATTGTGTATTGCTATGCATTTTTACTTTCGTAGTCAAATTCTTAGAATGCTCTTCGTACTAAATACAAGTACTCTTTCATGATACATATATGCAATCCATATCCAAGTAGCTATAGTTTAATTCAAAAAACACTAGATTTGCTAAACATTCCTCATCCTTGCGACCCATTGATGCCCATTTCAAAAAAGAGTTTGATGTAAAAGTATTACAAGCTTGACGTTACAATCACCTCTCAGATCCCTAAGCAGCAGCTCTCACCCTAAACCCCATTATCTAATTAACAATCTATATAGTCCAAACAAGAATGTGAACATAAACTGTTTTATTGAAAGGCCATTGTCATGAGTCTTCAAACTGATGATCTGTCTCATCAAAGATCTCCTCCTACACATAAATATTGATGTCAGTAAAGCTTTATACAAGTAAAAAAAATTGCATTCTACAAGATTTCAAGAGTAAATGGGATTTTTCAGAAAGAACGTTAAGTACCTGCAAAAGCTCTTCAATGACATCTTCCATGGTAATTATTCCAACAGCTTCTTCTTCTTCAGGGAGCTTAGGAAGGGGACTTCCATCTATCTCCAAAATATCCGAGTACATAATTTTTGACCATTTTCTGCTCCGAGAACCACCCCTATTTGACTTGTTTGTATTTGGAAAGCTTTTCCATTTATGGATTGGCATCTTGGGTTTCAAAACTTTCTCTTGGGGAGGCTTTTCACCATCAATATCCACCTTCACATCTTTCACCGAGTCTATTTTAGAGGGCATGAGTCACAGAGGGTTTATTATGAAAGAAAATTTCAGCTTCAAAGAGAATCTAAACAATTTTGGCAAAAACAAAAAACTGTTTACCGCATATTTTCTTACCGTCTGCATGATTTTTGGAAGAGAGCTGCTTTGTCTTGTCACATTGTCTTACAACAACGGCCATGTGGCTATGGCCCTTCTGAAACTCATTCAAAATGTCATAAAGTGGCATACTTTCTGGAACCCTGTCATTATATGTAATTATTAAACGTAATTTATGGTGACATAATGCCCATTAAGCACAATATGAAACCTATGTTCCTATCTCCATCAAACCTGCAAAACATATACAAGATACCTTGGAATCCTGCGTATGGTTACACTCTTCACGGGTGTTTCATCTTCTGGATGAATTGTCAATAAATTCTTGACCTAAAATTAAGCAGCACACATTCAGAACACAAAAGTAACATACAATCACAAAAAACAAAAGGAGCGAGAAAACAAATGATGCTTCGATCGAGTGAGCATTAGTAAAATGTGTAGAGAAAAGGAAAATAACGCAAAAGAATAGCAATCACATAAAAATAAATTCACTGACACAATAGTACCGAACAAATTTGCAGGGAAAAAAATCACAACAGCCAGAATTCATATGAACAATACAGGGACCATCAACCTCAATGAAAATCAATACTGTTGAAGTACTAATCTAACAATTGCGTTAGCTATAATGGCTTATCTACCAGAAAACAAGTGACTGAGGTCCCTGATGATTTTGATCTCCCTCGTGTTTGTATTACAAAACTGTCACCAAAATCACCTCTGTTTTTCTAGAAAATATTCCTAAGTCTTAAAAGTGACATTCTTATATCCTTACTCGTGATATCAAATTAATTTGCAGCAAACCTTTTGGCTGGTAGTCGACTGTTGACCACCCAACAACAGTACTCAGTAATGTTAGCAATGTCACAGGACCTTATGAGTGCTATTTGGTGCCTGATAACGAAGTACTAAGCTTGTTTCATTGTTGACCAACATGCAGCAAGCACTTTTAAGTCTTTTAACAAATAGTTGGCATAGTCAATCTACACAGGAATGACATAAATATCACTAGACCTTATGAACTCTACCTTGTGCCAGATAATTAAGCACTTAGCTTGTTTTTAAATTAAATTATCCCATAGAAATGTATTTTTTTGCTCATCTCTATGGAAAGCACATATACCCAAGCTGAACATAATTTTTTGGCAATTTTTATTCCTGTACTGGCCAGAAACCTTGGGAAAAGTTTACCAATTGAACCAAGACATTCACTGGCATTGTTCAAACTAGCAAATTAGCTCACAAACTTATGGGCCTGTTTGATTTCTATTCTTAAAAACAGTTTTTTAGTTTTTAAAACAAAAAAGTAAAAAAAGTTGTCTGGAAAGGGTTGTTTTGTAAAAATGACTCCCAAAACAATAACTGTATTTTAGTTTTAATAACTTAAAATGGAGAACAAGCTAGGTATGTTCTCCAAAATTGTTTTCTGGTTTTCTTGTTTTTGCGGTGATAATTTTGTAATTATAAGGATTCATTAATGACATTTTCCTAAACAAATCTAATTTCTTTTTAATTTTAAATTATTTTACAGTGGTAATCTTGTAATTATGAAACTTCATTAATCGCATTTTTGTAAATAAATACTCCTTTATAACTTTTTTTTTGGTAAATGCTCCTTCGTAACTTTAAATCTAACTATATTCAAGTAAGTTGTATTGTTCTTCTACTCTCAAAATCAGTTTTCAATTTTTTTATTCAAAACAGTTTTTTTTTTTTTTAAAAAATAAAATAAAATAAAATCAAACAGACCCTTTGTTTTCATGTCTTCTGCACTCTAGGTACTTACTTTGGTTAGTGGTTACTAGAATTTCCGATGGAGTTTAATGTAATTTTGGCAGGCATCAGAGCAATTTCCTATTAATATATTCCATACAATAGAAGCAGGGCAAAAAAGTTTAAGCATAGCAACAGTATTAAAGCAGGTTAAACGAGTCTCAAATGGCCACTTATGGCTCTGAAAAAGAAATGATAAAAATCAGGATGCCCAACTAGAGAAAATATAGTTATAGGAGAGATTATTGGGTCAGTAGTGCCTAAGGAAGACATTATCATCTACTGCCTATCTTAAGCACTGTCTAAGGTGGAAAATTCATATATAGTTCCATTATCTGGTAGCAACTCCTACATCACGGCATACAACTTATTTCTCTTCCTGATCAACCATCCCCTCTTGTACTGCTCAAACTGCTAATACTCGGTATGATTCTAAGTGTGAGTAATGTCTTGTATAGCCTGACTTTCAACTTATGTTCTCCTATAATTTGTTCAATTTACTAAAATACTCCATTATTGAGCATTTATAGAACTTGGTATGACTCCAAGTAATGGTTTTGTCTCACGTTGAGGCAGACCTTCAATTTAAGTTGCCAAGTAAATATGATAAGCCTTCAATAAGTGATTACTGTGAGATTGTGAGGTTCTAGATAGATAGTGTGTATCAAACAGTCAAAAACAATTGACATCTATACTAATCCTCCTGTAAAGAAAGTTGCCATGTTGAATTTTTACTTTTTAAAAAAAGGGGGTACCTCAAAGCAACTGAGATGAAACTGTATGTTGTGTTTATAGCAGTTATTCATCTAACACAAAATGATAGCTCAATGTATGAGGTTTACAGGAAAAAAACAACACACTATACCAGTACAAGTCCAATAATGTTTGTTGGCTGCTCATAATAGACTGGGACTCTGCTATGTCCATTCTCCAATATTTCATTCATCAGTTCCCTGCTTAGTAATAGGTATTTAATCATATGAGTAAAATTTATATAAAATGCGAAAGTTAGCTTCATTTATAATTTTTTAGTACACCATACCTATCAAGCTTTGAATTAATATCAATGGCAAATGTTTCGGATATAGGAGTCATGGCATCACTGGCTGTCTTATCACTGAGTTCAAGTGCCCCAGCAATGATCGTTGTTTCATCATGTGTTAGCTCCCCACCTTTTCCAGCCTAATACAATTCAATCATGAAGAACAATAACAAAAACATGGAAGCATGAATATCGTGCCCAGGATTTCAAGTAACCAAAAAAAGTAGATAGATAAAATAGCCCTTGGTGACATTTCAGGCAAATTACATGTTTACATTGAAAAAGAAAAGGTCGAGAGAAGAGCAGCATTCTTATGAAACAAATAATACAGGTTTTGTTCAACTACAACAGAAAATGAATAAAAACATTATATCATAAATATGGATGCCTTTTGTTTCAATTGAAAACATCAAGTTGATCTGATACAGACCTCATTGCCATGCAAATCTACAAGTGTTTTCAACTCAGCTCTGCGGAAAAGGGCTTCATGTCGATGGCCCAGCAAAAAGTCCAACAACTGGAAAACCACATCAATGCATAAAAAGCAAAGGTGGAAAAGAAAGTCAGGACATAATAAATTAGATTTGCTCCATGTTTACTCAAACAGTAATAAAAATTCTGATGAATATATGTCACCTTGCTAATTGGAAAAGCAACTGGATAACATATCCATACAAGCACGCGGACAAAGGGAGCCACTGTTGCACCAATTGCTAAACCATACCGAGAACAAACTGATTGGGGTATAATCTTCACACAAGTAGACATGTGTCAGAGGACTTTCACATGCAATGCTAAGTAATTGAATGCTATTATATTTATATACTTATTAATCTCGGATAGCGGCTAACCCTCCAAACTGCTATAGCGCTATAGCGGGAAGCGCTACAACGCTATTGTGCAAAGTGTACCTAAGTGATACACTAAATTGTACTACACAAATATAAAACTTAAAATGTGAAAATGTGACATAAAAAACAAATTTGAAGGATCTTAAACTCAAACATAAATGATTTCAAACATTAAAATTCAAATCATAAGCAAATTGAAGGAATTAAAGTAACAAATAATGTAATACAACAAAATAAAGTGGCAAAATTAGTCAAAATTCAAACTGCCACTTAAGTGAAATGTCAAAATCAAAGAACTTAAGGAACTAACATAATTAAAATCATGAACATCCAAATCTTCATCTTCACTTTCCCTTGTATCTAAGTTGTAAATCTCTTCCTTCTACGACGATAACACTTTTGCAGAAACTACTGTAGCGTGTTGCGGTGCAATAGCACCGTGATTCAGCCACAATAGCGGCCGCTACATCCGCTACACTTTGCTTGACTGTCACAGCGCGGTTTGTGGCGGCCGGCCACTGCACCGCAACGCAACTCCGCTATAGTGCGCTAAAGCGGGGCTATTCACAAGTAAGATTCATATTAACTAAGGGTATTATTAGAAAGTTTATTGGAAAACGAACACTGACAAGTGACAAATAGCAAGTCAGATTTACAAATGTTAACAACTTCTATTGATTGAAGTTAATTTACTTATAAATAAATCATGATTGAAGACGAATTTCTCACTTCAATTTCACTTTGTGTCAAAAGGGACGAGCCGCCCCTTTAAGAACAAGGTGGAGTATGCTTTATTTAAAACATATAAGGACAGAACTTTCTCACCTCACCGAACAGAAGAATTAATGTCACTGAAATCAGGATAGCACCCCATGCAGTAACAAGACTATCAAGAAAAATAGGAAGTGCCTGAAAAAAATTACAACAACCGTTCTGAATATTAAATCCATGTGACAATAATAAACATTACAGGCCAGCATATGATTTTAGTTGTACCTCCATGGATGCAGCATTGCAAATTAGTAGGGTGCAAAGCAATAAATGTTGATTTCTGACAACAGGCAATATCTTCTCTGTAATGACAAAACACGGAGTTCAAAAAAATTAGAGAAAAAAAAAACTACATATTTTACCAAAACAAAAAGAATCAATCGCGTTCTCTCCGTTTCTACAATCCTAAATGTCACTCCAATCAAGGATAACATTCAGCTAGAGAGCACCGTCTCTCTTAATTAAATCAACCCTAAGATGAAAGGAAACCAATCCTGAGAGATAATTTAAAATACTTTAAACATGTTATAAGATACAAGAATGAATATTATGAGGTATTTTCTAATATTCTAACACCTGGAGAAAAAACATACAAATCTCAGTGAAATAGAGAAAGAGTAAGAGAGAGAGAGAGAGGGTGAAGGAATGATTTACCAGCATGTATACGATCCTGAGGAGTACCAGATTTAGCAAGAACTTCGAGATCAACGAGGCTCAAGGACATGAGGCCCAAGGTGAGGCCTGACATCAATCCGGCAAAAAGCACCAGAAACACGATCACGACTATGTGCACGAAGAACTCCGATCCGCAGCATGAATACTCCACCGCCATTCACACACACAGACACACAAACTCTCTCTCTCTCTCTAACTTTCACTATCTAACTTCTTTAGACTCGTTGGTTCAGTTCAGGGTTATTAGTCACAGAAAGCACAACCACCAGAGCTCGAGCATCTCCATAGTTTCGGTGGAAGAAGGAAGAAGCATGTAAAGAGTTGTGTGGCACAAATATAAAGAAAGAAGATGGTACATTTATTTATGTTTATATTAAAAAAATCTATTTATTATATATATATATATATATATATATATATATATATATATATATATATATATATATATATATATATATATATATATAAGTGAGGATATTGTTACTACCAAAAATTCTTACTACTAACTTACTACCCATCACATCACCATTGGATCAAGGAGAGAGAATGTTAAAAAAATTATGAATAGAGAGAAAATGTTAATCCAATGGTGATTAGATAGGTAATAAGTTGGTAGTGGAAAATTTTGGTAGTGAGAATATTCATCCTCACTATATATATATATATATATATATATATATATATATGCGTTTATTATCTATCATTTAACATGACCAGAAAAACTTTCCTATACTCACAATATTTTGTGGGGCCCGCAGCAAAAAAAAATTCTGACATGCAAGACGAATCTCTATAACATTACACAATCATTTTTTCCTACAACACAACTTTTGAAACAAAAAGAGACTTCTTCTGCAAGTGAGTACTTGGAAATTGTGCCATGTTTTTAATTTTTTTCTCTTTAAAAAAATGTGGCCCCCACTTTTAGTTGTCTCTATTGCAAAGTCACCACTTTTACCCTGAAAGAAGAGATGTAAAGCCCATATATATATATATATATATGGAAATGTTATACTTACTACCTATTTTTTTTACTACCTGTTACTATCAAATTTTAACCGTTGATTTCCGTCAATCTAACGGTTATAATTTATTGTAAATTAATAAATATGATCCCGTAAATTATAATCGTTAGATTGACGGAAATCAACGGTTAAGATTTGGTAGTAACAAGTAGTAAGAAAAATAGGTAGTAAGTATAACATCTCCCTAAAAAGAATCTCTAATAATTTTACGAGTAGGATCTTTTGATATCAGTGTCAAATTTAAAATTTGACAGCTCATCTAATAGCCATCAATCGAAAAAGATCAATGGTGTCACATGCTTACAAATCAGAGCCATTGATTTTTTTATCCGATGGCTCTCAGATGAGATGTCAAATTTCAAATTTGACACTGATATCAAAGGATCCTACCTCTAATTATATTAAATATATATATATATACGGAGAAGGTTATATTTATAAAATTTTTGTTTATAAATTCTTACAAACTACACTATGTACTCCTAAGAGAAGACTAAGTTATTAATTATTATGTTCTCTCGGAAATATAGTGTAATTTGTGAAAATTTGTAAAATAAATTTATAAACGGATCCTTTTACTATATATATAAGAAAGATTATACTTAAACTTTTTTTTACACCCTCTTACACCAATATCACAATATCTTAACACCGTTGATTTCCGTCAATCAACGGTTATGATTTTCGCAAATTAAACTCATTATTTAATTATTAATTCACAATAAATGATAACTATTGATTGACGGAAATCAATGATGTTAAAATATGGTTGTAAAGGTCTAAAAAAAATTGTAAGTATACTATTATTTATATATATATATATATATATATATATATATAAAATGATTTGTAATGTGACTGTATATAAGCATTGGTGCAGTCACATAAAAACTACGTCGTTTTGGGTGAAAAAAAGGAAGTTCGCGTTTAAAATTAATTATAAAAAATAAAAATATTATATTTATTTCAACCTTGTATGGTTATGATTCCCCATATTTAATGTTTTATATTTATTTCCACCTTTGTATGATTATTATTCCCCATATTTAAAACATTATAAAACGACGTAGTTTTATCTGACTGCACCAATCCTATATATTAGATTTATAACCCATATATATATATATATATATATATATATATATATATATATATATATATATAGGGAAAAACATGTTCTCAAGCAGCTTGAGATAAGTTTATCTCCGGTAACCCCAAAACTACGTCGTTTTGATTAATGAAGGGTGTTTATGTAATTTTAGGTGAATTAATGAAGGGTGTATTTGTAATTTTATTTATTTTTATATCATATATATTTTACTGAAACACTCTTCATTAATTTACCTAAAATTACATAAATACCTTTCATTAATCAAAACGACGTAGTTTTGGGTTAGCGTGGAATAAACTTTTCTCTTTTTGCTTTAAAATGTTTACCCCATATATATATATATATATATATATATATATATATAACAAATTATTAGAGATTAGGATGCGAAAGGAGTAGATGAGAAAGGGTAGTTGGTGGGATTTGGAATTAAGTGACAGTTGTTGAGTTGTGAGGTGTGTCCAAAAGACAAGATTTGCCATGAATCATAGTCCCTCCCCCACACACTTTTCGGTCTTATCATTGTTGATTGCAGGTTTTTCGCGGAATACTTCGATGAGTTATTCGATATTTCTAGCTAGGATTTGGATAATAAAAATAATAGGTGGGAATATCACATTCATACAAAGATAAATCAATGGTTATGATTTTGTAATTTCTTATTTTAATAATTTCTCTCTCTTCTTTTATCACTATTAATCCATCTTTGTATAGTTATGATTCCTCACGTGATCATATCGTATTTTTTTTAACATGAGAGGATCTAAATCCATATTTCTATAATTCTAACTATCCATTTCTCTACTTATTTTTGCCTATTATTTTCTAATATTATTAGATGGAAATCTTAATTATGTTAAAATTATGATATAATTATGTTAAAAATTAATAGATAAAAATAGGAAAAAAAATAAATAGAATGATTTATTTATTTTTATAAGGAATAAATTATTTTATCTATTTTTTTCATACTTATCCTATTTATCACTCTCCAAAATTATCATATTAGAATCTCAATTAATTTTATTATTTCTCTTCATTTTAAGATTCTTATATAATGATATTGAAAAGTAAAAAATAAAGTATGCATGAAAAACAATCACCAAGAAAAAAAATTATGCATGAAAAAAGATAAATAAAATAATCTGTTCTTTTTTTAATATCACCGTTCTCTTTTTCTTTTTTTTTCTTTTTTTATTTTTTGCATTGAGAGGTTGATATTTTTGTTTTTTTTGTTTTTTGGATAACAAGGTTGATTTATTCAAAATTTACTTCCTTATACTTTTTCTGTGTTTGGTAGGGGAAATATTTTAAGTTTCTCATAAAAGTAATAGTGGTAATATCCACATTTGATATAATGTTTCTGAAAAAATTTGAGAATATGATTTTTTCGGAATTTTATTTTGTGTATTCCAAAATGTCATCCCAAAATACACCCTTTGGATGGTATTCTGACATCCCATGTGTTGAAAAATTTTGCACTTTTTTGGAACAAAATTCCGGTGATATTATGATCTAGCCAATAATTTTTTGATAACATTCTCGGTAAAATGACTTTCCCACGCTTGCCAAAAAAAAATTTAACTTTCCCACTATATTTCTAAGAATTATAATTTTTAGATATGAAAAAATTAATCCTGTACCAAGCTTCTAGAAAAAAATGGTTGTACAATTTTTTTATTTTTTTTTTGAAAAAAACAAATGTTTGTATTTTGTAAAGCTAGTTTTACTCAAATAGTCAAATTAAATGAAGGGTTTAATTTTTCTTAAGTTATAGGATATTAGGAGAGAAAAAAAAGTAAAAACAAATTAAATGTGGATCCCATATTTTATATTAAAAAAGAAAAAAAATTAATTAGTACGAAAAATGAATTTATATAGAAAAAGATTTTACTCTCCTACAACACGAGAGCATTATTTCCCTTAAATGAAACGTACCGTATAAGTAAAAAGGATTTTCACAAAAAAAATAAAATTGACAAGAGGCAGAATGGTAAATTTAACAAACTTTAGATTCAAGCTATCACCCGAGGATGCCGTTATTCCTTCTTTTCTCCTTGTCTTTTTCTTTTTTATTTACTTTATTTTGTACCATGTTTCAAGTTTTGATGAGTTTTTAAATCCCACGGAATCCTTGAAGAAAACTTTTGAGTTAAGGGAGGTGTTTAAGGTAGGGGTGGCAATTCGGTTTAAGGTAGGCAGGGACTCCTAGCAACTTGTATGAAGGATTACTTTGGAGCTTTGGGTATAAATTTAGTATTTTTAGTCAACTTCAATGGATAATGATTATGATGACATATTTTATCATTTTCATATTTTTTCAAGATTTCGTTGTATCACTATTGTTTAATAGCTTATGCACTAGGAAACAAATATTTTATATTATGATTATTTAAATTCTTATATTTTAAAGTTACAGGTTGTGTAACTTTTTTTTCTTAATAGCATCACATTTATGATTTGTGATATTAATAATTGTTTAGAAATGTTAGACTGAATTCGAATATGAAATATTAGATTAAAAAGTACAATAATTGATAATTTTACTTATCATTGAAAATGGATTGATTTCAAATCAAAGGTTGAGATAAGTTTCTCAAGCGGCTTGAGATAAGTTTATCTCCGGCTAGCTTGAGATAAGTATATATGGGAAAAACGTTTCTCAAGCAGCTTGAGATAAGTTTATCTCCGGCTAGCCATAAAACTACGTCGTTTTATTAATGAAGGGTGTTTATGTAATTTTAGGTGAATTAATGAAAGGTGTTTTGTAATTTTATTTATTTTTATATCATATACATTTTACTGAAACACCCTTCATTAATTCACCTAAAATTACTTAAACACCCTTCATTAATCAAAACAACGTAGTTTTGGGGCTAGCTAGAAATAAATTTATCTCAAGCTGCTTGAGAAATGTTTACCCCATATATATATGGGAAAAAAGTTTCTCAAGCAGCTTGAGATAAGTTTATCTCCGGCTAGCCATAAAACTACGTCGTTTTGATTAATGAAGGGTGTTTATGTAACTTTAGGTGAATTAACGAAGGGTGTTTTTGTAATTTTATTTATTTTTATATCATATACATTTTACTAAAACATCCTTCGTTAATTCACCTAAAATTACATAAACACATTTCATGAATCAAAACAACGTAGTTTTGGGGCTAGCCGGAGATAAACGTATCTCAAGCTGCTTGAGAAATGTTTACCCCATATATATATATAGGCAAAATGATTTGTAATGTGACTGCATATAAACATTGGTGCAGTCAACTAAAAACTACGTCGTTTTGGGTGGGATAAAGGAAGTTCGCATTTAAATTAATTGTAGAAAATAAAAATATTATATTTATTTCCAACTTTGTATGGTTATGATTCCCCATATTTAATGTTTTATATTTATTTCCACCTTTGTATGGTTATTATTCCCCATATTTAATGTTTTTACATTATAAAATGACGTAGTTTTATATGACTGCACCAATCCTTAGGTGCAGTGACTTTATATCCGCTAAATCCATATATATATATATATATATATATATATATATATATATATATATATATATATATATATATATATATTCGTTTTGCATTTGGAAACATTGAACAGTTTACAGTTATAGGAAGATTGTTGGCAAAATCATTTAGGCAATATATTTTGTTATTGTTTGGTGATGTATACATTGCATATAATAACAAGTGTTTAAGGATACCAAAAAAAAAACAAGTGTTTATGATTTTGGGATGTTAGAGATATTGGGAAAACTGTCAGAAATTTTATAAAATTTTATTTAGAGACGGTTATATTATCTACCTATTTAATCTTACTATCTTATTATTATCGTTAGATTATATTTAAATCTATAGTCTTAAATATAATAATTTTTTTATTTTATTTCTACCTCCCTTATTTTTCTCAACTAATTCAATAAAATATTTTGAATTGTATAACAAATTTTGTACCTGATAATCAGCATAATATAACTAAAAATAAAAATCATCAAAGTCATATAACCAATGAAAACTAGTTTGAAACTTAAAATAATAATAATCATACAAACCACCATTGTCAAAACAAAATAGCTAAGAAGTCTTAATGATCAAAAGTCTTAATAATTAGAGGTATATTACCTACCTATTTAATTTTCCTACCTTTACTACTTTTTTATCACTATTAGATTATATTTATATCCATAGTGAGAAATAAGAGATGCAATCGGATGGATATTTTTCGTCCCTAATAGGAATAGACAAATTCCATTCCTGTGTGAGACGAAGAAATCCTACCCCTGTTTGAGACAAAAAAAACCCAACCTGATTTTGTCCCGTGTTAGGGACGGATACATTTTTTTTCCCTATTTGAGAGATAAATAATCCTTTCCTAATTCTGTCTTTATTATAAACAGATTCTAACCTTTAACAGTTCAGAATTATTGTCAATATTAGAAACGAAAAATATATGTTAAATACAAATTTTATTTCGTCCCTAATAGGGACGGAACTAAAATTTTGTTCCAAAATATGAGCCTGGAGTTATTTCTAGTGACAAAAAATTTTCGATCTCAAATTCCATTTCTAATTTATTTAGGCACAGATTTCAGCTTGTAGTTGTAGGGATGTGATTTTTCCGTCTTTAATACCAATTTTTCGTAGTAATCCTCATTTTATAATTTAAATCATCTTGAAATTTTTCCTTTTTTTTTTTGGGTAAATATTTTCCCCTTTTTTTATTTAATACTTTTTTGTAAAAGGTAGACTCGCCAGTAATAGATAAACTTGTCAAGCTACGGCCGTTTGAGTTACCTTACCCTATGCGTCGGTCATTACTCAAATTTCAATTATGCCATTAAATTTTCAATATAACAATTTTTTAATGTTAGAAATCTAATTTGTAAAAAGAGTATTGCATTGAGAAATCAGTTTAGTTTCTACCGAGTTGACTGTTAAAATAAACGAAACATTTAGAAAAATAATAAAAAATTAAATGAGATTTTTTTGTAAGAAATTAAAAAAAATGTAAAAAAAAAAAAACACAATGCAAGCTTGTGGCTATATATAATAATAAACATAAGTATTTAATTAAAAAAAAAAATAAACATAAGTAAAAAATAAATTAAAAAAATGTATTTATATACTTTAAGAGTTAAGTA